>JAVKPL010004892.1:0-23065 GCA_032173675.1 Gastrolobium villosum | reverse complement strand
TGGGGAGGTCCGAGGTCAGAGGGTCGTGGTGATGATCGATTGTGGTGCCTCCAGTAACTTTGTAAGGGTTACCGTCGCGGAGCAGCTGGGACTGAAGGTTACGGAAACGGCGGTGTATCAGGTAGTGGTGGGGAACGGCCAGAAGGTGCCATGTCAGGGGGTATGTAAATCGGTGGAGTTACAGATCCAGGAGGCTCATGTAAGTCAAGATCTGTACTTATTTGAGTTAGGAGGGGCAGATATAGTCTTGGGTTTGGAATGGTTGACACAATTGGGGGACATCAAGGCAAATTTCAGGGACATGACCCTTCGATTCGAGCAGGGTAACCGAGAGGTACTGATTCGTGGGGATCCCAACCTTTCTAGATCGGAAGTGTCATTCAAGTCGATTGTTAAAGCATTGCAGGACCAAGGGGAGGGTTATTTCCTGAGTGCTGAGGGAAGCTCGGGGAAGATCGAAGGCAGCAGTTGGAAGGGGTTGGATACTCTACTATTGGAGTATCAAGACCTGTTTCGAGCGGCCAACTCACTGCCACCCCAGAGGTCTTGTGATCATGCCATCAACCTGCATCCTGGAAGTCAAGTACCAACTGTGCGTCCTTACAGGTACCCCTATTATCAAAAAAATGAAATAGAAAAGTTAGTGGCTGAATTAATGGGCAACGGGTGGATTAGGCACAGTACCAGTCCATATTCAAGCCCTGTGATACTGGTAAAAAAAAAAAGATGGTAGCTGGCGAGTATGTGTGGACTATAGAGCTTTAAACAAGCTTATTGTCCCGGACAAATTTCCGATACCAGTGGTAGAGGAGCTGTTTGATGAGCTGGGGGGGTCAAAGATTTTCTCTAAATTGGATCTCAAGTCGGGCTATCATCAGATAAGAATGAGGGAAGAAGATATTCCAAAAACCGCATTTCGGACGCATGAGGGGCATTACGAGTACTTAGTAATGCCATTCGGGTTGACTAACGCACCCTCTACTTTTCAAGCACTAATGAATGAGATTTTACGGCCATTTCTGAGAAAGTTTGCTTTGGTCTTTTTAGACGACATCTTGATCTACAGTAAACATCAGGAAGAACATGAGGTACATCTGAGGAAGGTTTTTGAGGTGTTGCGTCAACAGCAGTTGGTAGTGAATAAAAAAAAGTGTTGTTTTGGAAGCGATCACGTGGAGTACCTGGGGCATATTATTTCCCACCAGGGAATAAGTGCGGACCCAAACAAGTTGAAGGCGATGGTGGACTGGCCTATTCCTAAAACAGTGAAGCAATTGAGGGGATTTCTGGGCTTGACCGGATATTATAGACGGTTCGTTAGGGATTACGGGAAGATAGCCAAACCTCTCACCAATTTACTAAAGAAGGATGGGTTCCTTTGGACTGACGAAGCTGAAGCTGCCTTTGAGCATTTGAAGAGATGTATGACTACGGTTCCAGTGTTAAGTTTGCCGGATTTTCAGAAAACATTTACAGTGGTTACGGATGCCTCCGGTAAAGGAGTTGGGGCTGTTCTCATGCAAGACAATAAGCCTCTAGCATATGCCAGTCAAGGGTTCTCCCCTAGGTCCCAAAGTAAGTCCGTTTATGAAAAAGAACTGATGGCCATTGTGTTTGCCATTCAGAAGTGGAAGCACTATCTCATGGGAAGACATTTCATTGTTAAAACGGATCAGAAAAGCTTAAGGCATCTACTATCCCAGAAGGTGTTGGTGGAGGAACAACAAAGATGGGTGTCGAAGTTGACTGGGTTTGACTTTGAAATTCATTATCAGCCGGGAAAAGAAAATCAAGTGGTCGATGCACTTTCCCGACAACTGCAGTTCACAGCAATTTCAAGGGTACAATTGGTGGACTTCGAGACTCTGGAGCAAGAGGTGCAGCAAGACGCCAAGTTGAAGTCTATTGTGCAAGATCTGATTGCGGACCCGAGCTCTCATATCGGGTTTGAGTTGAAAGAAGGAAGGCTGTTTTATCGGCACAGGTTGGTCATTCCTAAAAACTCTAGACTGATTTCTCATCTTCTCAAAGACTATCATGATTCTTGTGTGGGTGGGCACTCGGGGTATCTCCGTACCTATAAACGGTTAGCTGGGTTGGTATATTGGGAAGGGATGAAGGGCCAGATTAAGAATTACGTGGCAGCTTGTGCTGTGTGCCAGCAATGCAAGTCCCAAAATTTGAGCCCAGCAGGGTTACTCCAGCCTTTGCCAATCCCCACCAGTGTGTGGTCCGACATATCTATGGATTTTGTGGGAGGGCTTCCCAAAGCAATGGGTGTGGATACGTTATTCGTAGTGGTGGATCGTCTCACCAAATACGCCCATTTCTTCTCAATTAAACAACCCTACACGGCTAAGGAGGTGGCTGAGTTGTTCATCAAGGAAATAGTAAAGTTGCATGGGTTCCCTTTAACCATTGTTTCGGATAGAGACAGGGTTTTCTTGAGTTCTTTTTGGGCCGAGTTGTTTAAGAGTGTGGGAACCAAACTCAACTACAGTACTGCTTACCACCCGCAGTCCAATGGACAAACGGAGGTAGTCAATCGCTGTTTAGAGGCTTACCTCCGTTGTTTCTGCAGTTCCAAACCCAGGCAGTGGCCTAATTGGGTCCATTGGGCCGAATTTTGGTATAACACCACTTACAAGGATTCCATGGGAATGACTCCCTTTAAGGCCTTGTATGGAAGAGATCCTCCTACCCTGTTCCGTTGTGGTAGCTTTACCCCCTCGGTTGATGCTGTCTCTTTGGCGCTGGAGGAAGGTGATCGAATTTTACACGATCTCCAGCAGCATCTGTTGTTAGCCCAGGATCGGATGAGAGTGCATGCTAATCAGCGAAGAAGGGAGGTGATTTTGGAGGTGGGGGACATGGTATACCTGCGTTTACAGCCTTACCGACTTAAATCCATTGCTAGACGGATGAATGAGAAGTTAAGTCCCCGTTATTATGGTCCATACCCAGTTATGGAGCGGATTGGTGCTACTGCATACAAAATTCTGTTACCGGAGGGCTCCAAGGTGCACCCGGTTTTTCATGTTTCCCTCCTAAAGAAAGCAATTTCCCCTGTTCCTCAAGCACAGCCATTACCGTTGATTCTCAATGATGATTGGGAACTACAGTTACAGCCTGAATCTCTGCTCCAGTGGAGACACTCGACTGCCGGTACGTTACAGGTTTTAATCAAATGGCAACAACTACCGGATTTCGAAAATTCTTGGGAAGAGTTTCAACTCATTGATCAACAATTTCCACACTTCCACCTTGAGGACAAGGTGCTTAAAATGGGAGGGAGTATTGATACGAACCGGCCCATTAAGGTGTATAGACGTGATAAAGAGAGAAGGAGATGGGCTGATCCTGCAAGCCCAAGGGCAATAGATCCAGATCCAGATAGTAAGAAGCAATGACCAGATTGCCCCCTAACAGATTGCTAACAGATTGCAAGGAAGAAAGGGTGGAGGTATGAGTTGGTTACGGGAAAAGTGGTTAAAGAGGTGGGAAGGAGGCATGGGAGGGGTATCTGGAAAGTAGGCTGGAAATGATTCTTGGGAGAGAGTGGGACCTCTCGAATGTCTCACAATAGTCATTTACATAGCAACTTCTTTTTTCCTTATTCCTTCTTTTCGAAGAACATTCATAGTTGATATTTGCTTTCGCTTGCTGTAGTCTTAGTGCTGTAGAATCTTGCTTTCAATTATATAAAGAGAAAACTCCGGAAAGTGTTCTTTCCGGGCCAAAAACGTCTTGTTACTGTGTTGGATTGTTAATTTCTGACAGGTGCCTTATCAGGCTGTTTCTGAGACTCAAACTCATGACTTTATGTTCACAAAGGAGCAATCATACCATTGCATGACTATAAGTAATTAAAAAAGAGATAATTGTATGATCAATGTTGTGAGTGTGCCTTAGATGTGATTTTGATGATGATAGAGTGTTTATGAGAAGGAATGCGTTTTTTGTTGTTGTTCTTTAAATTTCTGTGAACTTTTCAATCTGTGTTCCTTCATTGAGTAAAAGTTACATGGCCTGCTTGCTCGAACCGTATGATTGCTACTAGCTATTGAGCTTGACTGAACTGTTAATTTGTATACGTGCAAGTAGCCGTATGAGAATTTTATTAATCTGTTGTATTGATTAGAAACGATTATGTCATTCCATATTTTTGTCTCAACTACTATTTACAGGGCTGGACTTCCATTTTGCATGAGGGCGAAGCTGCTCCTTCCTTGATAAAAAATTATTCTACACATTCCGTAAACCCTTTGCAGCCCAAACCAATCATCGAAGTTTCACTCCAGACTGTTTATACTTAGAAAATGATTGGAAAAAGTTCCGAAACATAGATTTGTTGTATCTTGTATAAAACCTTTTATTTGGTGAAACTTGAAACACCTTTTATTTTCATTACTTTTGTTTTGTATTCTATTTGTTTTAGGGCCTAATTATAGTTTCTAACTAAGGTTTCAGAATCAGTGTGACTCTTTATGGAAATATCTGAACAGCAATAGAAATATCTTAAATTTAAATCTAATTTAAACTTTGAATTTCGTATGTGTATGTTTGTGAGAAACAGATAGAGTACATGAGTCATTTCTGTGTCCTCTCAGGCCATCAACCTTTGCACAAGCATCAAAACTCAGAAGACTGGCAGCTGCGAAGGAGAGGGAACTTGCAAAGTGTGAGTTATTTCCTGTTGCAAGTTATTTACATGTACTCTATGTAAATGTGACAGACATCTTTGAAATCTGCAATACCTAAATAAAAAAGTTATAGTTCTGAAAATGTGTTTAGACTTTGGAAGCAACAAATAGTAATCAAAGATGATTAGGCACTAATGATTTATGCTGTTAAATTTAACAAGGTCATTTTGATTTAGGTGGTAAATATTCTCTTTACATTTATAAAAAGAGTCGATTTTAAGATCATTGTTCCTATCCTATTCCTCATCACTTTGTATTTCCACTCTATCTTTGCTGCCACTAGGCTTATGCTATGCTTGGATAAGAAGTAAGGAGAGGGATATGTTCTCCCTCAAGGACCAAAATTCTTCGTCCACAAATTGGGAGGCAGAGGGAAATGGTTTACTTTAATTTAAATAAGAAGTAACTCTCATTTGCTCCGCTATAACTTTTATTTCTCAGGCTAGGGAAAGAGAGTTCTCATTTCCTTAAACATTCAAACAAGTGAAAGTAACCTCCTCTCCTTCTCCTCATTCCCCTTCTGCCCAAATACTCCCTAACATACTATTAAGTCATTGGGAAGTTTAAATGGCTCATGGCTTTCAGCACTGTCAAGTCTCCAATTCTCCATATTTAATAATCTAAAGTTTATGCACATGTGTCATGCTTTTGTAACGGTTGCATGAGGAATTTTATTTCCTGTTTCCAATTCTAACAGTTACGACTGCACATACTATTGTGCATGACTTCAAATATTGTACTGCTTAAATTTATAACAATAGATAACATGTTTTATACACACTTACAAAGAGACAGCGAGAGGGAGAGAGAGGCAAGATAATTTTATACAAGTGTAAATTATACTCTTATTCTTAATCTTAGCCCTATTTATATCTACCAGCTCTAATTTATCAGATATGTGAGCCGTTAGATACAAGTAATATCAATAACTAAGATTGAGTGTAAGACTTCTCATTCATATATATATATATATATATATATATATATATATATATATATATCTATGTATACATACATATATATATATATCTATGTATGTATATATATATATATGGCTAGCCACGGCTCAAAACATATTCTCATTCAAGCAATCTTGTCCTCATTAAAATCATTGCACAATATAACAGACTTTTATCCTAAAGAGTTAGGGGAAAAAAAAAAACCCCACTCCCCATTAAACCTCGATTAGTGAGGGTAGGGGTGAGGGCAATCCTTTTGGTACGCAGCTCTTTATCCTTGCATATTTGCAAAGAGATTGTTTTCTGCATTCGAACCCATGATCTTTTGGTCACAAAGGAGCAACTTTATCATTGCTCCAGGCTTGCCCTCTTCTCATGAAAGAGTTAGAGAAGGCATAAATTTATATTTCATCTTATTTTTACATATATAAATATAAATCTCATATCCATACTTATGCAACATAGGAGACTGATTGTTTCACAAGTACTGCTGCTTAATCTGTTTCACAACCGATTCCTCACAGTTGCTGATGCGGTTGCATCTGAGTTAAGACATTTTTTTAAAGTTGGATCCGTAAGTAGGTAGTACTCGATGCAGTCACATCAGCAGGAATGCAGAATGTGTGCTGAGATTATTGTGTGTTACGACCCATAAATGATATTAAGGGCTCAGCATTAAGTCTTCCATAGGCAACAATGTAGAGAATAATATTCCTTTACGCTGACTCATCATGTAGGAAAAGTTTGTTAGGGAATTCAGTTAAATAGGGAGCAACATGGAAGGAGTGGGGATCTTTGGACAAAATGGAACTTGGACCTTGGGAGAGATCAGGGGCTCTCCAACTCCTCTGAACCTATCTTTCTCATTATCATTCTTTCCTTTATTTTGCAATCTGTTTCTGTTATCTGTAATTAGGGAGAATCTTGGATTAATGTTGTTCTTAGTGTTGATGATTAATTGTAATTGATACTGTTGATTGAGAAATATATAGAAATTGTCTCTGTTTCCATTTTATTCTTGAAATTGCTGGTTCAGATCCTTACAATTGGTATCAAAGCTCTCTTTCCTGTGAGCATTGAATGGTTTTGACCAGAACTATGGATCAGCGAATGAGAGCGATGGAGGTGAGGATGGGAAGAACAGAGGAGAGACTCCGAAGTGTTGAGGCAGGTTTAGCTGAAGTAATTGGATCGCTGCAGGATCTGAAAGCGAAATGGAATCGACAAAGGAATAAAGATCAACAGAGTACGATTCAGAAATCACAAGTTCCGATTGCGCAACATCCTCCAGTGGTGGTTGTCAAATCACCACTTCCATCGGAACCACCGGACTCAAACCTTTATGAAAAGAAAAAGACGTCTCTGCAACACATCCTTGGACGAAGACAATGGCGACGAACGCATGCAGAAGAAAATGAGAAGATAGAAACTGAAGTGAAGCACATGATTCTTGCTCTAATGGAGAAAAACACAGTTGATGAGGAGTTTGAAAACCAAAAAGGAAGGAGGAATCAAGAACAACATCCACTTGGTTTTGCATTAATGGAGAAAGAAAAAGAAGAGATGGCGAGGGAAGAGCTAAAGGAAGAGACCGAGGTGCTTGCGGAAGCCATGGGAGCGGGGGAACTCTTGGCCAAGGTGGTACATGAATTGAAGATACCCCAACCTCCGATGGTGGTAGTTGACCCACCACCACTGCCTGACCCGCCAGATTCAGCTTGGTGTGGGAATGTAGCGCTACTATTTGCAGCGGCGGCTACTGACAGAAATAATAAAAAGAACAAGGAAGGATTTAGGTTAAGAATGGGGATGCAGAAAAGTGTAGGCCCAACCCAAAGTAATATGATGTTTTCGGCCCAATCTACAATCCAACCCGAATACAGTAAGTTCTTTGTGCTTATTTTATATAAGAATTGGATCTATGAATCCATAACAATGTTTGGGTTCAGTGGGCCTAAACACTTAGTGCACAGCCCAATTGAGTTCATTGTGGACCAAGTTGTTCAAATATGTGCATTCATAACTCAGCCCAATCAATCCAATTGTCTTGTCTACTTTTTCATTCTATGGCAAACCCTAATCATCTTGGTTAGCACCGGCTGCCACAAACAGAACGGAGCACATCAGAAATTCCATGACAAATGGGATGCTGCTGCCATCTCCACTCCATGGTGGAGTCAGGTGTTGTCAGGAAGCTTGTACATACGATGGAGGAATTATCTACCATACAAGGGAATTTTCCATGCGATTTGCGCAAGCAAGACAAAACACAGGAGCACACCAAGACGTTGCGTTTTCGTAACGGAGAGATTCATGAATGGTTTTAACATGGATCTGCAGAACCGTCTTCGTCTCTTCCATCATGGTTCTACATATGATATCAGGCATGGGGTTCACAAGTTAATTCCTAGAATGCATGGATTACTTGTTTCTTCTCCTCTGCATTATGTTCTCCAAGTTGATTTCAAATACCTTTCAAAAGTTCAAAAGCTTTATAAAGATCCTTTCACTGACAATTCCGATGGTTTTTTATGTCAAGAGAACAGTCATTCTTATAGCTTTAATTTTAGAAAATTTCCAGATTTGAGGGAGGTTGAAATTGGCTGCCATGGACAATGGGATCCGGGGGGAGCTTATATTTCTGTAAGCATATGTTGGCCTTTACAGCTCACACAATGGGATCCTGGTGGCGGTTGTTATGTTGCTTCATGCATCAATTGGCCTTTATATTTCAAGCAGTGGGATCCTGGGGGATGACACTAGTTAAGGTGAATCTTTTGGGGGGGGGGGGGGGGGGAGTATTTTTACGACCCATAAATGATATTAAGGGCTCAGCATTAAGTCTTCCATAGGCAACAATGTAGAGAATAATATTCCTTTACGCTGACTCATCATGTAGGAAAAGTTTGTTAGGGAATTCAGTTAAATAGGGAGCAGCATGGAAGGAGTGGGGATCTTTGGACAAAATGGAACTTGGACCTTGGGAGAGATCAGGGGCTCTCCAACTCCTCTGAACCTATCTTTCTCATTATCATTCTTTCCTTTATTTTGCAATCTGTTTCTGTTATCTGTAATTAGGGAGAATCTTGGATTAATGTTGTTCTTAGTGTTGATGATTAATTGTAATTGATACTGTTGATTGAGAAATATATAGAAATTGTCTCTGTTTCCATTTTATTCTTGAAATTGCTGGTTCAGATCCTTACATTGTGCAAGTAGCATTACTCTAGTTTCTCAGCCTTTCCTGCTTCACAAATCCATCATTTATAAAAAAGTTGTAGTTTAAACTTAATATGCAGGTCAAAATTTACATGACAAGGACACTGCTTTGTATTCACAAGTTCTGCTGGTCTTAAAGGTATTTTCCTGTTATAAACCTTGTTTAAGTTTACATGTTTTCTTTGTGAAGGCTGATAAAATACTTGTGTGGTTGTGCCATGTAGGTCCTAACATATTTAATTCTGCTTATCTGGTTTTGGAGTGTTCCTGTGGCTAGCATATCTCAACAACTCGTGCAACCATTTGGTAATGAAATTATGATTAGTACTTCAATTTTACTAGGAGTTGCACTATAAACTCCCTCACCCGTTTGGATAAGAACTGTCAGATTTATTAGCTTGCTATACAAAATTCCGTCTTTCTTATTTTGTTGGAATTCTGATATTCTGTACAAATGAAGAGTTGTGACCTATCACACAAATAGCATGCCTCATTGCCTCTTATTAATGGTGACAGAGGAAAACACCAAGATCTTATTTTGTATCCTAAGTACACTTTTGCAGGGAGATTATTATCTTGGAGGACTGCAGGGGTTCAAAATAACAATATTTTGGTAAGTAATTGCTAGTATCTTTCCTTATTACATTTGAAATTTTGTATAAAAGAAGCAATGTTCAAAGTAAATGCTACCCTCTTGGGTCCCAATCATTGAATGTGCCGATATCAGCTTTTTCTTTTGCATTTGGATGAGTGAGGATTTGATCTAGTTTGTGACAGTCTCATGATACATGTGATGTGATGTTCGTAATTAACTGGTATCTATGTGCATTTAACAAACAAATTTTTTTTCGCAATAAATAATTTAGTATAAATAAAAGACACTATATGAAAGCATCCACTAATTTCTGAATATAGTTTGTGTTTGTTTTATAACGTTGCAGGTAGGGATAATACCGTGGCTAATAGTATCTACCAGGGTTAGCCGATTTATTTGTAGACTCACTCATAGCAAATAGGTTGTCATGATCTTCATCTAGAATGACGGAAAATTGCAAGCTGCTTGGATTGGTATTCTTGATTTAAAATGGAAAGAACAAAATGTTAAATAGATTTGTACGCAATGAAATTTGTTCTTTCCTCCATCCGGTCTGGTTGATCAGTTTGTAGCTATGAAGCACCGACACCGACATGACATTTTCGATACGTTCCAAATTTGCTGATACGATACAATATGTATCCGATACGTTTCCGATACGCGTATCAGATACGTTGGAAAAAAAAATATTGGAGTATTGGTGCTTCATAGGTTTGTAGTATTTATTTATTTATTTGGTGAATTTTTTTTTTTTTTTTTTGAGTTAGAGGCGACGTGTAAAATCCGTTCAGCATATTCAAGCTAAGTTTCCACATATTATAGGCATTACCTCTCTTTTAATGCTTATGGATTAATCATATTTATTTTCTTTTTTGGTGTTGAATTAATGGGTTTGTAAAATTGAGTTTCTGATTTATTTTATTTTATTTTTATTTAGAGTTTGTGAGTTGCTACAAAGAATTGGTTCAATTTGGAAAAAAATGAGGTTCGGTTCAAATCACTATTCCATAGGGTGTTGCATGACGTTTCTTCTATAATTACTGACACGATATAATATTTGCGAGGATACAAATTTATTTAATATGATTCTATGTATATTTCTGTACTTTTTGAAAAAAGAAAAAGTAGATGTAAAATTAGGGGTGATAATTTTTGATAGAGATATGATTTAACAAGAAAAAATTATGTTCGTGTTGATTCGTTTTCAAGATTACAATTTTGTTATGTTGTATCATGTTGTATCAACTTGAATAATAAGTAATAGGTTTTAATATTGGTTTTATATTAAATAAAATATTAAGCTTGTAGCAAAAAAAAAGTTATATTTTTCTCATTTTACACACGACAAGTCGAATTTTTACACACAAAAAATAGTGGTGGATTTTGTCTCTTATTTTTCTCTCAGCTTGTGAGAGGATTCCACTGGTGATATTGTCTCCATTACATGAGATAAATCTTCTCATGTAGTATGAGAAAATAATTTTCACACACACATATATATATATAGGAAAAATGTTTCTGCAGTTTCTGCACATAAGTTATCTGTATTTATTCCAAAATGACGTCGTTTTGGTATTGAAATCTTAAAAAATTATAAATATAAAGACTATTATAATCCTCAAATAAATTAAAATTATAAAAACACTATGATTTCTGACCCAAATCAACGTCGTATTGGGTTTACTGCAGATAACTTATATGCAGTAACTGCAGAAAAAGCGAACCCTAAACGTATATATATAAGGAAAATGTTTCTGCAATTAATGTAAATAAATTATCCGCATTTATTCCCAAAACGACGTCGTTTGGGTATTGAAATCTTAAAAAATTATAAATATAAATACTATTATAACCCTAAAATAAATTAAAACTAGTATATTACCCGTGCGATGCACGGAGGAAAAGATCAAAATTTTTGTCGTCCGTCGTGGTTGGTTAATCGCACTGTACATCTTATACTTACAAAAACTGTGTTGCTATTTTGTTCTATATTTCAGGTGAAAAAAATTACAGCATTGACACATAACTTTGCAAATATCAACCACAAACAAAAATCTGCTATTCAGAGGGATAATTAATTTTGCATACAACTACATCATAATACGTTATGATACACCATGTTAACATGAGGAAGGGATATAAAAAAATGCATACAAATCATTGCTAACTATAACATTCGTCAACAAGATCAAGGTAACAATAACACCAAGCAAATATGAATTTAAAAGATCAGCTTTTACCTATAATATGAAAACGCTATTTATTCAGTCTCATTTCGTAGCAATCATTGGAGGGATGAGTTCAACACTTACTAAATATGTCATTTCCTGTATTATTTTTGTTCCTTGTGCCTACAATACAGAAGGCAAAAACTCAATAAATAAGTAACACTAATATGTTAACACCCAAAAGTCATAGTATCAGAAAAAAAAAGATTGGATTAAATTTTTTTAAGAACAAAAAAAAATGTCTGAATGGGACACGTCATTTTTTATTTAAATTTAAATTTTTATATATTAATTATACATCTTTTTTTATATAATTTTTTCCAATTTCAATCTTTGATTTATATATATATATTTTAAATTGGTTATACATTTATATTTAAAATGTTTGTGTTAGATATTAAAAAAAAATACATGTATATTTTTTTTAATTGGTTGTACATATTTGTGTTAGATTTTTTTTTTTGGTGAAAACTTGATTGGAGATTTAGATTAGTCGAGATGTGTGTAACCTCACATGCCAATGGAATGAAAAGTATTTTCATAATAATTAATTTACAATTTTTTGAGTAACCACGTATATTTTGGAGATATAAATTTGAAGACAAAATAAAATTAGTCCATCAACTATAATTTAATCATCTTTGCATAAAAAATAGGCATAAAAAAAGTTATATAATTTACTACTTAATGAATTTGAACACTTTTTTCTTATGTAAACATTAAACCACCAATACGGGAAACGGAAGATGGTATTGTAATAAACTGTTCGTTATCATCATGACATCATCCTTCACATAATTTTGTACTTTTCAACCAAAAAGTAATTTTTTGTTATTATTATTTAAAATAATTAATTTCATATTCAATATATCAATAAAAAAGCACTAAATGTTGGATAAGGAACATCTTTTGTTAAAAAAAAAAATATGTGGCTTTGTTTGGTAGGAGGAAGAGTTAAAAGAGGTAGGAGAAATTTTTTTCCCGTCTAGTTTTTTAACACATGAAGCATCAGTGAAATTTTGCCATGGATTAGATGGAAAAAAAAGTTTTCTCTGCGGTGATAAAATTTTACACAGCATTATTAAATTTCATCTAATTCTCCCGGAAAATTTTTGACCTACCAAACACTTTTTTTAACTTACCCTACAAAAGATTCTTCCTATCATATTTGGAGCAAATTTATTTTCCTGATAACAAAAAATTTCTCCTGTACCAAACGCTCCCTAAAGATTACATGTAACATATCAAAACATCCTAAAAGTTCCTAAGGATTAGGATTACATCTATAAAATTACATATAAATATAACCTATAACTATCTAGGGATTAGGATTACCTGGTCTCCATTTTCGTAAACTTCTAGAAGGAAGAGAATAATTTGGATTTGGTTAGGAGAGATAGCAGAGGAGAAAGAGAGAAGAGGAGAAATATTGAGAAGCGAATTGGTTTGGTTAGGCTAGACCTCTATTTATAGTTGAAGTTTTGGGTTCGGATATGGATTCTATGCATTTATTTCCTTATTCGTCATTGATGTATCTGCCTCTTTTATTTCAGATATTGACTTTATTATAAATTAATATTATTTTCCCTTGATATTACACTAAGAACCTAATAGATAAATATAAAAAAAATTATTTTTTAAACTTTTATTATATATAATTATGATATTATCAAATAAGTTTTTAATAAAATTAATTATTATTGATTAAATTTAAAAAATATGTAAAGATATTTATTTTGAAATTATTTCCAAAATTTCTTACTTTTTTTAGTTGTGTAAAAAAAAATATTATTATAATAATACAGATGCACTTACAATTACAAATAGAGAGCACTTACAAGAGGTGAGTGAGCTAAATGATTAATTTAATTTCTAAAGAAAGGTAAAAGAATAAAATAATAATGTAAATATCTTAAGGGAGAGTTTGGAATAGAAGAACTTTTTTTATTCGGGAATCTCAATTTTCATAAATATTCAGTTAACCGAAAATTAAAGATTTAGAAAAATTCAATTTCTCGATAATCCTCGAAAATATCTCCTACCAAAAGTCCCCTAAGGGGGGTTTGGTACGAGGGAAAAAAAAATTGCCTGGGAAAAGAGGGTAAGGAAAAATATGTGGCTATGTTTGGTAGGAGGAAGAGTTAAAAGAGGTAGGAGAAATATTTTTTCCTGTCTGATTTTTTAACACATGAAGCATTAGTGAAATTTTGCCATGGATTAGATGGAGAAAAAAAAGTTTTC
Organism: Gastrolobium villosum; assembly: GCA_032173675.1. Lineage (NCBI taxonomy): Eukaryota > Viridiplantae > Streptophyta > Magnoliopsida > Fabales > Fabaceae > Gastrolobium > Gastrolobium villosum. Next base: position 9,120 of record JAVKPL010004892.1, on the reverse strand, counting down.
TCTGCGGTGATAAAATCTTACACATAGCATTATTAAGTTTCATCCAATTCTCCCGGAAAAATTTTGACCTACCAAACACTTTTTTTAACTTACCTTACAAAAAATTCTTCCTATCATATTTGGAGCAAATTTATTTTCCTGATAACAAATTTAAAATTTATTTTTTAACTTACACATAGCATTATTAAATTTTATCTAATTTTCCCTGAAATTTTTTGACCTACCAAACACTTTTTTTAACTTACCCTATAACCCTCGAAAATATCTCCTACCAAAATTTTTTGGTAGGAGATATTTTCGAGGATTATCGGAAAATTTAATTTTTCTAAATTTTTAATTTTTTGTAAACTGAATATTTATGAAAATTAAGATTCCCGAATAAAAAAAATTTCTCCTATTCCAAACGCCCCCATAGGCTATTTACATTATTATTTTTTTTACCTTTCTTTAGAAATTAAATTAATCATGTAGCTCACTCACCACTTGTAAGTGCTCTCTATTTATAATTGTAAGTGCGTCTGTATTATTATAATAATATTTTTTTACACAACTAAAAAAAAGTAAGAAATTTTGGAAATAATTTCAAAATAAATATCTTTACATTTTTTTAAATTTAATCATTAATAATTAATTTTATTAAAAGCTTATTTGATAATATCATAATTATATAAAATAAAAGTTAAAAAAATAATTTTATTTTTATATTTATCTATTAGGGTCTAAGTGTAATATCACGGGAAAATAATATTAATTTATAATATAATAAATTAATAATAAAGTCAATATCTGAAATAAATGAGGCAAATACATCAATGACGAATAAGGAAATAAATGCACAGAACCCATATCCGAACCCAAACTTCAACTATAAATAGAGGCCTAGTCTAACCAAACCAATTCGCTTCTCAATGTTTCTACTCTTTTCTCTTTCTCCTCTGCTATCTCTCTTAACCAAACCCAAATTATTCTCTTCCTTCTAGAAGTTTACGAAAACGGAGACCAGGTAATCCAAATTCCTAGATAGTTATAGGTTATGTTTATATGTAATTTGATAGATGTAATCCTAATCCTTAGGAAATTTTAGGATGTTTTGATATGTTATATGTAATCTTTAGGGGGCGTTTGGTACAGGAGAAATTTTTTGTTATCAGGAAAATAAATTTGCTCCAAATATGATAGGAAGAATTTTTTGTAGGGTAAGTTAAAAAAAGTGTTTGGTAGGTCAAAATTTTTCCGGGAGAATTGGATGAAACTTAATAATGCTATGTGTAAGATTTTATCACCGCAGAGAAAACTTTTTTTTCTCCATCTAATCCATGGCAAAATTTCACTAATGCTTCATGTGTTAAAAAATCAGACAGGAAAAAATATTTCTCCTACCTCTTTTAACTCTTCCTCCTACCAAACATAGCCACATATTTTTCCTTACCCTCTTTTCCCAAGGCAATTTTTTTCCCCTCCTACCAAACCCCCCTTAGGGGACTTTTGGTAGGAGATATTTTCGAGGATTATCGGGAAATAAATTTTTTCTAAATTTTAATTTTCGGTAAACTGAATATTTATGAAAATTGAGATACCCGAATAAAAAAAATTTCTCCTATTCCAAACTCCCCCTTAGGATATTTACATTATATATTTTTTTTACCTTTCTTTAGAAATTAAATTAATCATGTAGCTCACTCACCACTTGTAAGTGCTCTCTATTTGTATTTGTAAGTGCGTCTATATTATTATAATAATATTTTTTTACACAACTAAAAAAAAGTAAGAAATTTTGGAAATAATTTCAAAATAAATATCTTTACATATTTTTTAAATCTAATCATTAATAATTAATTTCATTAAAAGCTTATTTGATAATATCTTAATTATATAAAATAAAAGTTAAAAAATAATTTTTTTATATTTATCTATTAGGGTCTAAGTGTAATATCACGGGAAAATAATATTAATTTATAATATAATAAATTAATAACAAAGTCAATATCTGAAATAAATGAGGTAGATACATCAATAACGAATAAGGAAATAAATGCACGGAACCCATATCCGAACCCAAAACTTCAACTATAAATGGAGGCCTAGCCTAACTAAATCAATTCGCTTCTCAATATTTCTCCTATTTTCTCTTTCTCCTCTGATCTCTCCTAACGAAACCCAAATTATTCTCTTCCTTCTAGAAGTTTACGAAAACGGAGACCAGGTAATCCTAATCCCTAGATAGTTATAGGTTATATTTATATGTAATTTGATAGATGTAATCCTAATTAGGAAATTTTAGGATGTTTTGATATGTTATATGTAATCTTTAGGGGGCGTTTGGTACAGGAGAATTTTTTGTTATCAGGAAAATAAATTTGCTCCAAATATGATAGGAAGAATTTTTTGTAGGGTAAGTTAAAAAAAGTGTTTGGTAGATCAAATTTTTTCCAGGAGAATTAGATGAAATTTAATAATGCTATGTGTAAAATTTTATCACCGCAGAGAAATTTTTTTTTCCATCTAATACATGGCAAAATTTCACTGATGCTTCATGTGTTAAAAAACTAGACGGGAAAAAATATTTCTCCTACCTCTTTTAACTCTTCCTCCTTCTAAACATAGTCACATATTTTTCCTTATCCTCTTTTCCCAGGCAATTTTTTTTTCCTCCTGCCAAAACCCTCCTTAGGGGATTTTTGGTAGGAGATATTTTCGAGGATTATCGGGAAATTGAATTTTTCTAAATTTTTAATTTTTGGTAAACTGAATGTTTTCATCATATTTATGAAAATTGAGATTCCCGAATCAAAAAATTTCTCCTATTCCAAACGCCCCCTTAGGGTATTTACATTTTTTTTTCTTTTACCTTTCTTTAGAAATTAAATTAATCATGTAGCTCACTCACCTCTTGTAAGTGCTCTCTATTTGTAATTGTAAGTGCATCTGTATTATTATAATAATATTTTTTTTACACAACTAAAAAAAAAGTAAGAAATTTTGGAAATAATTTCAAAATAAGTATCTTTACATATTTTTTAAATTTAATCAATAATAATTAATTTTATTAAAAGCTTATTTGATAATATCATAATTATATAAAATAAAAGTTAAAAAAATAAATTTTTTTATATTTATCTATTAGGGTATAAGTGTAATATCACGGGAAAATAATATTAATTTATAATATAATAAATTAATAATAAAGTCAATATCTGAAATAAATGAGGCAGATACATCAATGACGAATAAGGAAATAAATATATGAAACCCATATCTTAACCCAAAACTTCAACTATAAATAGAGGCCTAGCCTAACCAAACCAATTCGCTTCTCAATATTTCTCCTCTTCTCTCTTTCTACTCTACTATCTCTCATAACCAAATCCAAATTATTCTCTTCCTTCTAGAAGTTTACGAAAACGGAGATCAGGTAATCCTAATCCCTAGATAGTTATAGGTTATATTTATATGTAATTTGATAGATGTAATCCTAATCCTTAGGAAATTTTAGGATGTTTTGATATGTTATATGTAATCTTTAGGGGGCGTTTGGTACAGAAGAAATTTTTTGTTATCAGGAAAATAAATTTGTTCCAAATATGATAGGAAGAATTTTTTGTAGGGTAAGTTAAAAAAAATGTTTGGTAGGTCAAAATTTTTCCGGGAGAATTAGATGAAATTTAATAATGCTATGTGTAAAATTTTATCACCGCAGAGAAAACTTTTTTTTTCTATCTAATCCATGGCAAAATTTCACCGATGCTTCATGTGTTAAAAAACTAGACGGGAAAAAATATTTCTCCTACCTCTTTTAACTCTTCCTCCATCCAAACAGAGTCACATATTTTTCTTTACCCTCTTTTCCCTGGCAATTTTTTCTTTTCCTCCTGCCAAACCCCCCTTAGGGGATTTTTGGTAGGAGATATTTTCGTGGATTATCGGGAAATTGAATTTTTCAAAATTTTTAATTTTTGGGTAAACTGAATGTTTTCATCATATTTATGAAAATTGAAATTCCCGAATAAAAAAATTTCTCCTATTCCAAACGCCCCCTTAGGGTATTTACATTTTTTTTTACCTTTCTTTAATAATTAAATTAATCATTGTAAGGGCTCTCTATTTGTAATTGTAAGTGCGTCTGTATTATTATAATAATATTTTCTTACACAACTAAAAAAAAGTAAGAAATTTTGGAAATAATTTCAAAATAAATATCTTTACCTATTTTATAAATTTAATCATTAATAATTAATTTTATTAAAAGCTTATTTGATAATATCATAATTATATAAAATAAAAGTTAAAAAAAATAATTTTTTTATATTTATCTATTAGGGTCTAAGTGTAATATCACGGGAAAATAATATTAATTTATAATATAATAAATTAATAATAAAGTCAATATCTGAAATAAATGAGGCAGATACATCAATGATGAATAAGGAAATAAATGCATGGAACCCATATCCGAACCCAAAACTTCAACTATAAATAGAGGGGTAGCCTAACCAAACCAATTCGCTTCTCAATATTACACTCAACCAAACCAATTCGCTTCTCAATATTTCTCATCTTTTCTCTTTCTCCTCTGCTATCTCTCCTAACCAAACCCAAATTATTCTCTTCCTTCTAGAAGTTTACGAAAACGGAGACAAGGTAATCCTAATCCCTAGATAGTTATAAGTTATATTTATATGTAATTTGATAGATGTAATCCTAATCCTTAGGAAATTTTAGGATGTTTTGATATGTTACATGTAATCTTTAGGGGGCTTTTGGTACAGGAGAAATTTTTTATAATTAGGAAAATAAATTTGCTCCAAATATGATGGGAAGAATTTTTTGTAGGATAAGTTAAATTTTTTGTTATTAGGAAAATAAATTTGCTCCAAAAAATTTTCTCCTACCTCTTTTAACTCTTCCTCCTACCAAACATAGCCACATATTTTTCCTTACACTCTTTTCCCAGACAATTTTTTTCCCCTGCTACCGAACCCCCCTTAGGGGACTTTCGGTAGGAGATATTTTTGAAGATTATCGAGAAATTGAATTTTTCTAAATTTTTAATTTTCGGTAAACTGAATGTTTTCATCATATTTATGAAAATTAAGATTCACGAATAAAAAAAATTTCTCCTATTTCAAACACCCCTTTAGGGTATTTACATTATTATTATTTTTTTTACCTTTCTTTAGAAATTAAATTAATCATGTAGCTCACTGCTCTCTATTTGTAATTGTAAATGCATCTGTATTATTATAATAATATAATGCACCCCAACCGCACCGAACGACACTTTCCATATCTACCTGCAAGCATCATCGACTTCCATCTCCCACTTAAAACTTAAAAGCATCATATTTTTCCACACAACCTTTGGCAAGGGATCTGCATTCCTCATAATTTCTTGATGCTCATTTTGCTGGTTGCAATCAAATCAACTACCAAGTCAGTCATGGATTCTGATTCCAAAGACACTTCAGGTTCAGAATGCCTGAAACCAAACACACAATCAGCAAGCAAATTGCCTTCCACGACTACTGAATCATCTCCTGCTGAGGGTATTAATATGTTGCTCTTGTCATCCTTCTGCTCACCCTGTTCCTGTCGAGCACAATGCTTCTCCAAGTTATTTGAAGAAAACCCTAGAAATCAGCATTATCCTATCCTGAGGCCCTTTGCGGAAGCTAAATTAATTAATTTTATTTTTTCCCCCTCCCCTCTCTTTCCGTGCCCTCAGGATTGGATAATGCTTCTTTCTAGGGTTTTATTACTGGGGTATGATCTTCACGTGCAGGGAAGGAGGTAGTGTTGTGTCGTTTTCTTTGATTCAAGGTACCATTTCCTTAAGGTTGTGTTGTGTTGTGTTATGAGATATTGGTTGATGCATTGAACTTCAAAAAAGACAACAATCACCAAAGCGAGGTGTATGGAAGTTGATGCTTTAAGTGGAAAATTGTTGTGGAAAAATGTGTTGTGATGCTTTAAGTGGGATGGAAGTTGATGCTTGCTTGCAGGCAGATATCTCCTTCACCGGGTATGGAAGTGCAGTTGGGTGCATTATATGCATTACAAGTGGTGAGCTACATGATCAGACAGATGGTCAGGATTGGAATAGCACTTGTGAAGAAAAGATTAAAGCTTTTTTTTTCTTTTGTTGTTGAAAAAAGATTAAAGCTTTTGTTGATAAAGAAATCAGTATGAATTCATTTGTAAAAGTATTGGCCTCACCAGGTTGCCGTAGGACCTTGGGGAGTTTAGCAAACCATTGTATCCAGAATCAACCAATAGCTCTTTGGCGGATATGTCTGAAGTGGGGAAGACTAGAAACAAGCGTCAAAGTGGGAAAGAGATTGAACTTGGACGCTCCACTAAGGCTTTGAAAGTCGAATGTCACATGGAAGCTAAGACAACTTGTAAACCATTGGGTATGTAATATTTGCTATAAAGGTTTCTTTGTTTTTTTTTTTAAATGAAATATAAGGTTGAAGCTAGATTGTTTTAGGAATCTCATTTAATCTTTCGTGGTGCCTGATGTTTACTTTGCTTTATGAACTTCAACAGTTTCCCAGGAGTCAACAGTTGAAGGCATGAATGATTTTTCACAATCACATCTGCTTGTGATGACTCCCCAACAAAATGGCTCTGTCAAAAAGGGAAAGGTTCGTGCTAATCCTCTAAATGGCCTTAAACCTGAGGTGACAGCCAACCGAATGCAGTTGTCATCTATCAAACACAAAAAAGTAGTAGAAGGCTCTTCCAATGGACGGTTTGAAGCAGGTTGGTAATCCTTATTTATTTTGATAAAATGGTTATTGAAACTGATTATAATGGATAAACCTTTTCATTACCTGCAGTTCAGGAGAAACTTGATCAGCTGCTGGATGGAGACGGGGGAATAAGCAAAAGAAAAGTAAATACTGAATATTGGAGCCAATAAACATAATATTCCAAATATGTACATTTATTCAGAAGCTTGTGCATGCATGCATGCTCTAGTGTGCTTTCTAACAGATAATGTTGGTTATTTAACAAAGCAAGAAATGTCAACCTCTACTGCTGTAATATCTTAATTTTATTGTTGTTTATTTGTCTTCCATCGTATTCTCTTTCTTCAAATTTGTTACTTGTTCCTAAAAGCCTTTATATTGGTTGTATTATTGTGCTTTTACCCGGGCAGTTTTATGGTTTATCAATTTTCACCATTTGAGTACCCCCTCACCCCTCCCTTTTTCTTGGAACAGGATGCCACCAAAGGCTACTTGAAGCTTTTGCTTCTTTCTGGGGCATCAGGTGATAGAATCAATGGTGAAGCAATTCAAAGGTCCTCACTTCTTTGCCTTTTTTGTTTCTTCATTAGTATATTTTCTCTTCATTAAGGACATGTTATACAGGCTTGTCCTATATGTATTCATGCTTTATGGACATGTAAATACTTTGTAAAGGAAATTTTAAACTTTTGTTGCAGCAATCGAGATCTTTCCATGATCCTTGATGCCCTTCTGAAAACAAAATCTAGAGCAGTGCTGAATGCTATAATTAACAAAAATGGTAATCTATACTTGTTTTGTATGTAATGCAATTTCCCCCCTTATATCTGGAATGTGTAAACTCATCATACCTTTGGTTGTGTCTAAAATTAACTATAGCTTTGTCTTTCAGGTTTACAGATGTTACATAACATAATGAAGCAGTACAGGCAGGACTTCAAAAAAACTCCAATACTACGAAAGCTTCTTAAGGTGCTTAGATGTGAAATTACTAATATTTAAGTTGTTTGTTATCTGCATCTTTCCTAAGAGGTTATGGATATTTCAATCTGATATTTGAATTTCATGCCATTTAATCAATAATTTGTTGTCTGCTGTAAACTGAAATTGTAGAGCCTGGGTTGTGAATTTGAATTGTTAGCTTTGTTGTCTATGCTCAAGTAAGATTGCATCGCAGACATCAATTGTATGGGGCCACTTTACTCCCGAAGTCAGATATATAGAAACATTGAAGTAATTTTGTTTGTTTATTTTTTTTCAAAGGAGGATAGCACTCAAAGCAGTGTAATTTACCTTCTAATTTCAGAGATGCGTATTTTTACTATACATCTAAAGGAGTGCGCTACCTTTCCTCGCGATGCTAAAATGGGGAGGATTTGCTGCAGTCATACTAGTGTTGTTCTTGCCGAACAATAGAAATCCTTTAATTAATTTTGTGTTGAATTCACTGCATATTTTATGATTGGGTATGATGCTGTTTGTTCTGTTTACCAAAAACATGAAAGCATATTTTGTTACTTGTCCTATGGCCATGTGTTGACATTTGCGTGATGTTAATGCATGTTCTTCCTTCCCCTTCATTTAGATTTTGGCTAATTTCTCTAATCATACAGTTTGAATGTTTGAATATAGCGAAGGTTCAATATGTTAATTATTGATTAGGTCATAGGTTTGACCGTCCTATACGCTTCATTAAGTTGATAGCTTGTACATCCTAATCTTTTCTTTGCTGTCCTCCTTTCTCCGTGCTCTCTATTTATTTATAGTGAAGTGAGTATAAATAAAATATAGGGCACATACCTAATCAACTTTTTTTTTTCCAGGTCTTAGAGTATCTAGCAACAAGCAAGATATTGAATAAAATTTCAAATTTTACCCCTTCTCCCTGAATTCACTGAAGCAATTTTAAGAGAATTGGTTAACTTGTAGTAATTTCTGCCCTTTGGCACTGAGCAAGGTATTAGTTTTAATTTATAACCTCTCTTCCACAACCTTTTTTGTTTTGGCTGGTATGATCGACACAAGCTAAAAAAAAAGGTTATTGTCGAGTGCTTAGAAGCATGAAATATGCTATAATCAACGTTTTCCTATTCCATAATTTCGGGAGCAGGGGGTATGAAATTGATGATATAGAGTATGCATGATTCTGGAATAATTAAAAAGGTCGGGCAGCTGCTTATCATTAATATCTTAGTATGTCAAGCTTATTTTATGTATAATGACCTGAAGAGATTGTAGACAACGGGAAAATGTTGAATCTCCCATAAAATAATTTTTTGGTATTTTACTCATACAAACAACACTTTGAAGAGTAAGCAATATATTCATGTGGCATTTTTTGGTCATTAGTATTAAGTATATGATATTC
>JAVKPL010004891.1:0-23056 GCA_032173675.1 Gastrolobium villosum | reverse complement strand
AAAAGTTTCAATCGGGTTGTACAACAATACCTGCTGACCAGGCTCAAACTCCTTGTGTATAAGTTTGCTATCATGATATTTCTTAGCTTTTTCTTTATAAATTCTGGAGCTTTCAAGCTGAATTCCTAAACTCATCAAGCTCTAACAGTTGAAACTTTCTTTTCTCAGAGCTGCTGTGGCATCAAAGTTTAGGAATTTAATAGCCCAAAATGCTCTATTTTCGAGCTCCACTGGTAAATGACAAGCTTTTCCGTACACCAGCTGATAGGGAGACATTCCTATCGGAGTTTTGTATGCAGTTTAATTGCCCACAGTGCATCATCCAGTCTCTTCGACCAATCCTTCCGAGAAATACTAACAGTCTTTTCAGGATTCGCTTCAGTTCCCTATTGGAAACTTCCACTTGGCCACTTGTCTGCGGATGATAAGGTGTAGCAACCTTATGCCTGACACCATACTTTGTTAACAGATTTTCAAACTGCTTATTGCAAAAATGAGAGCCTCCATCACTTATGATTGCTCTCGGCACTCCAAATCTGGTAATGATATTCTTCCTCAGGAAATTCACAACCACCTTGGCATCATTAGTAGGAAGAAATGTTGCCTCAACCCACTTAGAAACGTAGTCCACAGCTACCAAAATGTACTGGTTGGAATAGGAAGATGGGAATGGTCCCATGAAATCAATCCCCCATAAAATCAAATAATTCCACCTCCATAATAGTGTTTAGAGGCATTTCATCTTTCCGGGAAATGTTCCCTGTCTTCTGGCATCTTTCGCACTTTTCAACATACTCTCTGGCGTCTTTGAAAAGAGTAGGCCAGTAATACCCACTTTGCAATACCTTTTGGGCAGTTCTGTTTCCACCAAAATGGCCACCATAATCAGAATTGTGACAATGCCATAAAATCTCCTTGATTTCCAATTCTGATACACATCTTCTCAAGATTCCATCAGCACATTGGAAATACAGGAATGGATCATCCCATACATACCTCCTAGCATCATGTAAAAACTTTTTCACTTGTTGCTTTGTGAGATCAGGAGGTACTTTCTTGATTACCTTAAAATTTACAAAATCAGCAAACCATGGTTCCATATGCAGTGCAAAAATTGGTTCTTCAGATAATTTCACAGATATTGCAAGGATTTGTTCATCCGGAAAATAATCGTTGATCTCTAAAGCAGGATCATCTTGTAGGGTCTTCTCTCGGATTCTGGATAAGTGATCAGCAACTTTATTTTCCATTCCTGACTTGTCTTTGATCTCTAAATCAAATTCTTGACACCCACCTTAACAGTCGTGGTTTGGCATTTTGTTTAGAGATCAAATACTTTATGGCTGCGTGATCTGTGAAAATAATGGTCTTGGCACCAAGGAGATATGGTCTAAATTTATCAAGTGCATAGACCACAGCAAGCATCTCCTTCTCTGTTGTTGCATAATTTACCTGTGCTTCATTAAGAACTTTGCTAGCATAGTAAATTACGTGCAACAGTTTGTTTCTTCGTTGGCCAAGAACAGCACCAATAGCAAGATCACTAGCATCGCACATCAACTCAAATGGCATACTCCAATCAGGTGAAACCAAGACAGGAGCAGTAGTGAGCTTTTCCTTTAACAAATTAAAGGCTTTAAGACACACATCATCAAAAACAAACTCATTGTCTTTCATGAGAAGTTGACTTAGTGGCTTGGCAATTTTAGAGAAGTCTTTGATGAATCTTCTATAAAAACCAGCATGACCAAGGAAACTTCTCACTCCATTAACATTAATTGGAGGAGGTAGTTTTTCAATGAGCATTAGTTTTGCTCTATCAACTTCTATACCTTCCTTAGAAATTTTGTGTCCAAGCACAATGCCTTCTTGGACCATGAAGTGACATTTTTCCCAATTAAGGACCAAGTTTATCTCCTGACATCTTTTCAGTACTTTAGATAAGTTGCCTAAGCAATCATCAAAACAAGAGCCAAATACCGAAAAGTCATCCATGAATACCTCCAAGAACTTTTCTACCATATCTGAGAAGATTGATAACATGCACCTCTGAAAAGTAGCAGGTGCATTGCATAATCCAAACGGCATTCTCCTATAGGCAAAAACGCCAAAAGGACAAGTGAATGCTGTCTTCTCCTGATCTTCCGGAGTCACTGCAATTTGATTATAACCATTGTATCCATCAAGGAAACAATAATAAGAATGACCTGCTAACCTTTCCAGCATTTGATCCACAAAAGGGAGAGGAAAATGATCCTTCCTAGTTGCTTCATTAAGCCTTCTATAGTCAACACACATTCTCCATCCAGTAATTGTCCTGGTAGAGATTAATTCATCTTTATCGTTCTTCACCACAGTGACACCCCCTTTCTTTGGCACAATTTGTACAGGACTTACCCATGCAGTATCTGATATTGAATAAATCATTCCTGCATCAAGAAGTTTAACTACTTCTTTTCTCACCACTTCTTTCATCATGGGGTTTAACCTTCTTTGAGGCTGCCTTACAGGTTTGATATCATTCTCCATGAGAATTTTATGCGTACAGAAAGAAGGACTTATACCCTTAAGATCAGCCATGGACCATCCCAAAGCAGTCTTATGCTTTAAAAGAATTTCTTTCAGTTTCTTCTCATCATTAGCAGATAACCTGTTATTTATGATCACTGGATATGTTTCATTGTCACCCAGGAACATATACTTTAGGGCAGGAGGTAACTCCTTAAGATCAACTTTAGGAGCACCTATTTCCTTGTCAGAAGTTTTCTGTTCAAGCAACTCATTAGCAACTTTAATGTCTTCCTCAAAAGGGATATGATCTCTCTCTTGCAATTCAACAATCAATTCTTGCAAGGGAGTTTCATCTTCTTGCATCACTTCCTCTAAGACATTAATTTCAAAACAATCACTATCATCATATGGTCTTTTTATTGCATCAAAGACATTGACAGTGATTGTGTCTTCATTCATCCTTAGCACCAGCTTTCCCTGCTCTACATCAATCATTGCACGGGCTGTGGCCAGGAAAGGTCTACCCAATATGAGAGGCATTTCATTCTCAACCTCCATATCAAGCACAATAAAATCAGCCGGAAAGATGAACTTGTCAATTTTTACAAGAACATCTTCGACTATTCCACTTGGCTTCCTCAAGGATCTATCAGCAAGCTGAAGAGAAACCAGAGTAGGCTTCAATTCAGTGATCCCTAAGGCTTTACAAACAGATAAGGGCATCAGATTAATACTTGCCCCTAAATCACACAAAGCTTTGCCAATCTTTGTGTCTCCTATTTCAATTTCAATGTTGAAGCTTCCAGGATCACGAAGTTTGGGAGGAAACTTCCTAGTGATAATAGCACTGCACTTCTCAGTAAGTGCAACTGTTTGGCATTCCTGTAGCTTTTGCTTCCTGGAAAGGAGATCTTTCATGAATTTGGCATAGTTTGGCATATTAGCCAATGCTTCAGCAAACGGAATGTTCACATGCAATTTCTTGAAAAGATCAAGAAATCTGTCATAACTCTTTGCTTTTAATTCAGGCTTCAACCTTCCAGGATAAGGTGCCATTTTCATTAGATACTCTTCACTAAGTTCAAATTTTTCTTTTGGAAGAGTAGCTGGCTCCTTCTCATCATCAATTGGTTTCAATATTTCAGGAGACTTTTCCTTTTCTTTTTCAGATTTCTCCTCTTGTTCAATCTTCTTTTCCTCTTCGATAGGTTTTGGTGGTGATGATACCACTTTCCCACTTCTAGTTGTAACTGCCAGACAATCTTCCTTGGGGTTAGTAGTAGTGTTACCAGGAAAGGTACCTGGAGCTCTATCAGATAACTGTTGGGCAAGTTGACCAATCTGATATTCCAGGTTCTTGATTGAAGCTTTTGTATTTCTGGAATCAGCTCTGCTTTCCTCAATGAAAGCATTGGTACTTCTTTGATTAGCCTTACTTTCCTCCATGAAAGCGTTAGTACTTTGCGCTAATGTTCCTACTAAACGCTCCAGGTCAGAAGGCTCCTTTTTTGGAATAGGTGGTGGTTTTAGATAGTTGTCTGATGTCATATCTAAACCAGTACCTTGATAACTTTTCCTTTGGTAATTATTACCACCAGCAGAATTATTTTGATTTCTTGAGAAATTTTGCTGATTAGGGCGCTGATCATACCAAATACCATTTACCTGAAATTGTTGAGTAGAGTCTGAAGACATCAATGTAGGACAAGCATTGGTGTCATGATCTTCATGACAATATTCACAATCAAGAACAACTGCACTTGCTTGAACTTTAGAAAGCTGCATCCTTTCAAACTTTGCATGCAGATTGGACATTTGTTGTGATAACAACTTTTGTTCTGCCAGCATTGCACTATTATCATTGATTGGCACTGCTTCCCTTTTTCCTGTCCTTATAGATGTTTCATTCTCATTCTTAGCTAACTTGTCAATCAGATGATATGACTCTGAAGCTAGCTTATCACCCAAAGAACCGCCTGCTGCAGTATTAATGACCAGTTTCGTCTCCGGTAAACAACCATTGAAAAAGATTCTCACTTGGTCCCCTTGAGATAGGTTATAATGAGGAACCTTTCTCATGAGGGCCTTGAATCTATTCCAAGAAGCGCAGATGGTCTCTCCAAATTGTTGTTTGAAGGAGGTGATATCATTCACCATGTTGTTGTATTTCTCCATGGGGAAGAACTCTGCAAAGAATTTTTCGGACAAATTGTCCCAAGAAATGATGCTATCCGCAGGTTGTCTTTCCATCCAATCAAGAGCTTTTCCCTTAACAGAAAAAGGGAAAAGTCTTAATCGTATTGCATCATCAGAAACATGTGGAGGCTTTGTAGAGTCACAGATTCGTAAAAATCTGTCAATGAATCTGTGAGGATCTTCATTGTCCTCTCCTCCATACTTTTCTCTTTCGGCCAACAGAATGATGTTGGACTTGAGCTCCCATTGATTGTTCCCAAGTTCTGGTGGAACAATTCCAGCATTGGGCCTGTTGAATATAGGTGTGAGGATGGTGTTCATCCTAGGATCAGCATTCTGATTAAGGGCAGCCATCTCTAGGGTTTCAGCTACTGGAATGGGAATTGTCTGTGCCCTTTTTCTTTCCTTCTCTCTTTGAGCAATTCGTTCGCTTCTCCTTAGAAAAGCACTGCTTTGCATACAACTTCAGAGAAAAGATTAGTGGCACAAATTCAAAACAAAAATAAAATAAAATAAAATAAAAACAATTTAATCTTTAAAATCAAGATTAATTGATTTAAGAAAAACACTCCCCGGCAACGGCGCCAAAAACTTGACGTGAATCGGCAAGTGTACCGAATCGCGCAAGTAATACAATGATAAGTCAAAGTTCGTATCCACAGAGAGTGTATCTAAATCAATTAAACTCTTCTTTTTAAGATTAAATCTTCCAAGAAGTTTTTGACACGAATGTCAGGATTGTGTGGGAATTTGATTTGTAAAATAAAAAGACTTGTTTTTGTTCTTTTTGAAAAATAAAGAAATAAAATAAGGGTTTGAATATGTGAGAAAAACGCTGCAGTTAGAAAACACTCACCAATGATCCCCACCTTTTACTCTGGATTAAGTTAAATATTAATATATAAATCGTGAAATTAGATAATTATCAGATAAAGGTATCAATAGTTAATTCTCAATCCCTTGAGGAATTAACCCTTTAATCTCATATAGAACCCTAATTCCTTGAGGTGCCCTATATGAGATCAAGCATAAAGATCGATAATTAAAACATCTACAATATGAATCATGTCTATGTCTAGATCATGTTCATACTGTCGTTCTATCCTCTTTCTGGATTAAAGACCTCAGATCCCTCTTGTTGGCCCTAATCCTCAGATTTATTATTACTTACTAGATTGATCGGATCTAATAATAACAATAACAATACGATCAGAATAGAACGAAATTCAAAAGATAAATATATCAATAAAAACTCAATCCATTGTATCAGGGGTTCACAAGGGTTCGTGACCCTAACTACAGCAAGGAGGTTCTAGCCAACCATTATCATGGCTAAAATCCAATATTCAAATGAAAACATAAACTAAAAGAACTACAGAAAGGTAGAAGAAGAGATCTCTCCAGAGCTTCCGCCTCCGAATGACCTCAGTTGTTCAGAATATCAAAAGTGCCTTCTAGGGTTGCCTTATGCCCTTTTTATAACCTGAGAATCCTCTTTTTCTCGAAACTGACAGCTGTCCATCTCAATCCTCCGCTTGGAGCGCAGGATCCACGCTCCAAGCGTGGAGCTTCTGCCTCTTTTTGTCTTCTCCACGCTTCAAGCGTGGAGTTCCACGCTTGAAGCATGGACTCACTGTCTTGAAGTCATTTCCCACGCTTGGAGCGTGGGTTCCTACGCTTGGAGCGTGGAGCTTCTGTCTGATTTTTCTTCCAGCTCCTTTATTTGTCATTTTTCTCCTGTAAACATGAAGAATCTGAGTGAGAGAGTGTCTGACAATTTTTATTCAATAATTTCACCACATATACACTTTTATACACAGTTTTAGATCTGATTCCCTGCTTTTTGATCTATAAAAGTATATATGCTGGGAGCATATCATAAAGCAAGGGTAAAAATCAAATATTTTTTCAATCAATCTGGAAAGAAAACTATCCATAAAGTTAACAACTTTAACTCTGTGAAAATCAATCCCATATTCATTTCCAAACCGCAACAGAACCAAAAATCTGGAGAATAATTAGCTCATTCACATATTGACAGAAAACAAAAAAATATATATATATGAAGATGCATGTCAAAAAGAAGAAGGTGACCTGTAATGGAAGGGCTCGCAGCCTTAATGCAATTGCTAAAGCAAGCACCCATCAACAAAATCACCCCTATAAACGAAGATTTCAAAGGTTAAGGCTTTCAAATGCAAGCAAAAAAAAAGTGTCAAACTTCAAAGGGTGAAAAGGCAAGTTTGCAAAAATGGGGTGGATAAAAAGAGCAACAACCACAGAATGAAATGCAAACAAAACAGAAGAAAAAGAAATCACTTGGCTTAAGGCAGATCCTAGTGATTGCGCACTGAATAGGTGAGATTTCAGAAACCTTTTTACAAGTCTTGATGATTTGGATGTTGACGAGAAGGATCGGGGAAGCAAGGGTCAAAAGAGGAAATTTGGTCACTTTTTTAATGGAGTCTATAATTTTCGTAGCCTTTTTGATCCTGGTTGTGAAAGGGTTTAGAGGGTGTACCTTAGTGGTTTAACCCTTTATTTATAGCGGTTTTTTGGGCGTCTTAGCAATATTGGGCTCAATAGCTGTTTGGATAGGATCATCATTAATAGAAGATCCCTTCCAATTAATTATAGGATTAATATATAAGATAATTTTATTTCTTACACACACACACAAATATATATATATATATATATATATATATATAATATATGTGTGGGACCCTCCCAATTAATTATACGATTAATGTATGAGATAATTTTATCTCTTATATATACATATATTTAAGTACGTGAGACCCATTTAAGGTCATTTAAAGATAAAAGAGAGAGAAAAAAATGGGTCACAAACTTTTATATGTTTGGAAATTATCTCATGTAACATGAGAAATATTAATCTCTATAATTGTATATATTAAGATAAGAGTTTTTTTTTTCATATCTCTTAAAAAATGTTAAATAAAAAGTAAATATATTTCATATTTGACAATAAAAATTAGTTTGTTTACAAAAAAAAAAAATCGGTTACATTTTTTTGAAAATAATATATTTATTACTAAAATTGGTCATAAATAATTAAAATTATTTAATGGATGATATATTAATGTACTAATAACAAATAATAATGATGAAATAATGACTTTTTCATTGCTTTATTTCAAAAAGAAAAGATTACTAAATTACAAGTACATGAAAATTATTTTTCAATCTAATAGTAGGATAGCGAGATCAGGGTATGTTAGAATCCTAATAAAGAGATTAGCGGGACTGCCAGGCGCCAGCATGCATTTATACATAAAAAATGATAAATTTATTATACACAAAATCCCCAAGGCTTTACAGACAGATAAGGGCATCAGATTAATGCTCGCCCCCAAATCACACAAAGCTTTGCCAATCTTTGTATCTCCGATTTCAATTTCAATGTTGAAGCTTCCAGGATCACGAAGTTTAGGAGGAAACTTCCTAGTGATAATAGCACTGCACTTCTCAGTAAGTGCAACTGTCTGACACTCTTGTAGCTTATGCTTCCTGGAGAGGAGATCTTTCATGAATTTTGCATAATTTGGCATATTAGCCAATGCTTCAGCGAACGGAATGTTCACATGCAACTTCTTGAAAATCTCAAGAAATCTGTCATAGCTTTTTGCTTTCAATTCTGGCTTCAACCTTCCAGGATAAGGTGCCATTTTCATAAGTTACTCTTCACTAAGTTCAAACTTTTCTTTCGGAAGAGTAGGTTGCTCCTTCACATTATCAGCCAGTTTCAATATTTCAGGAGACTTTTCAGCTTCTTTTTCAGACTTCTCATCCTGTTCAACCTTCTCTTCCTCTTCTATAGGTTTTGGTGAGGATGCCACCACTTTCCCGCTTCTAGTTATAATTGCCATACAATTATCCTTGGGATTGGTAGTAGTATTGCCAGGAAAGGTACCTGGAGCTCTATCAGATAGCTGTTGGGCAAGTTGACCAACCTGATATTCCAGGTTCTTGATTGAAGCTTTGGTATTCCTGGACTCAGCTCTACTTTCCTCAATGAAAGCATTGGTACTTTTTTGGTTAGCCTTACTCTCTTCCATGAAAGCGTTAGTACTTTGTGCTAATGTTCCCACTAAACGCTCCAGGTCAGAAGGCTCTCTTTGTGGAATAGGTGGTGGCTTTAGATAGTTGTCAGACTTCATATCTAAACCAGTACCTTGATAACTCTTCCTTTGGTAGCTATTACCGCCAGCAGAATTATTCTAATTTCTTGAGAAGTTTTGTTGATTAGGGCGCTGGTCATACCAAATGCCATTTACCTGCACCTGTTGAGACGAATCTGAAGACATCAATGTAGGACAAGCATTGGTGTCATGATCTTCATGACAGTATTCACAGTCAAAAACAACTGCATTAGCTTGAACTTTAGAAAGCTGCATCCTCTCAAACTTTGCATTCAGATTAGACATCTGTTGTGATAACAACTTTTGCTCTGCCAGCATTGCATTATTATCATTGAATGGCACTACTTCCCTTTTTCCTGTCCTTGAAGATGTCTCATTCTCATTTTTAGCTAACTTGTCAATCAGATGATATGACTCTGAAGCTAGCTTATCACCCAAAGAACCGCCTGCTGCAGTATTAATAACCAGTTTCGTTTCCGGTAGACAACCATTGAAAAAGATTCTCACTTGGTCCCCTTGAGATAGGTTATAATGAGGAACCTTTCTTATGAGGGCCTTGAATCTATTCCAAGAAGCGCAGATGGTCTCTCCCATTTGTTGTTTGAAAGATGTGATATCATTCACCATGTTGTTGTATTTCTCCATGGGGAAGAACTCTGCAAAGAATTTTTCAGACAAGTTTTCCCAAGAAATGATGCTATCAGCATGTTGTCTTTCCACCCAATCAAGAGCTTTTCCCTTAACAGAAAAAGGAAAAAGTCTCAATCGTATTGCATCATCAGAAACGTGTGGAGGCTTTGTGGAGTCACAGATTCGTAAAAATCTGTCAACGAATCTGTGAGGATCTTCATTGTCCTCTCCTCCATATTTTTCTCTCTCAGCCAACTGAATGATGTTGGACTTGAGCTCCCATTGATTGTTCCCAAGTTCAGGTGGAACAATTCCAGCATTGGGCCTGTTAAAGATAGGCGTGAGAATGGTGTTCATGCGAGGATCAACATTTTGATTTGGAGCAGCCATCTCTGGTATTTCCAGTGATAGGGTTTCAGCTACTGGAATGGGAGTTGTTTGTGCCCTTCTTCTTTCCTTCTCCCTTTGAGCAATTCGTTCGCTTCTCCTTAGAAAAGCACTGCTTTGCATACAACTTTAGAGAAAAGATTAGTAGCACATATACAAAACAAAAATAAAATTAACATAAAAATAAAAACAATTTAATCTTTAAAATCAAGATTAATTGATTTTAGAGAAACACTCTCCGGCAACGATGCCAAAAACTTGACGTGGATCGGCAAGTGTACCGAATCGCGCAAGTAATAAGTAGTAAGTCAGGTCGAATCCACAGATAGCGTATCTAAATCAATTAAACTATTCTTTTGAAGATTAAATAATCCAAGAGGTTTTTGACACGAATGTCAGGATTGTGTGGAAACTTGATTTGTAAAGTAAAATGTGTTTTTGTTCTTTTTGAATATTTGAGAATCCAACAAAATAAGAGTTTCGAAATTTATGAGAAAACGCTACAGTTAGAGAACACTTACCGATGATCCCCACCTTTTACTCTGGATTAAGTTTAAATATCAATATATATATCGCGAAATTAGATAATTATCAGATAAAAATATCAGTAGTTAATTCTCAATCCCTTGAAGAATTAACCCTTTAACCCCATATAAAACCCTAATTCCTTGAGGTGCCCTATATGAGATCAAGCATAAAGATCGATAATTAAGACATCTACAATATGAATCATGTCTATCCCTAGATCATGTTCATACCGTCGTTCTATCCCCTTTCTGGATTAACCACCGCAGATTCCTCTTGTTGGCCCTAATCCTCAGATTTACTATCAATTACTAGATTGATCAGATCTAATAATAACAATAACAATACGATCAGAATAGAACGAAATTCAAAGGATATATATATATATATATATATATAAACTCAATCCATTGTATCAGGGGTTCACAAGGGCTCGTGACCCTAACCACAACAAAGGGGTTCTAGCCAACCATTATCATGGCTAAAATCCAATATTCAAATAAAGACATCAAAATACAAGAACTACAGAAAGGTAGAAGAAGAAGATGCTCCTCTCCAAATCTCCAGAGCCTTTCTCCTCCGAATGACCTAAAATTTGTTCTGAATCACCAAGTGTGTCTTTAGGGTTGTCTTTTGCCCTTTTTATACACCTCAGAATTCTCCTTTCCTCGCAACTGACAGCTGTCCATTTCAATCCTATGCTTGGAGCGCAGGATCCACGCTCCAAGCGTAGAAACACTGTCTGATTTTTCCTGGTCTACGCTTCAAGCGTAGGGTTCTACGCTTGAAGCGTAGACTCACTGCCTTGGGGTCTCTTCCTACGCTCCAAGCGTTGAATTGAACGCTCCAAGCGTGGAGATTCTTTCTGATTTCTTCCTGCTCCTTTATTTGACCTTTTCTCCTATAAACATGGAGAATTTGAGTGAGAGAGTGTCTGACAATTTTTATTTAATAATTTCACCATATATACACCTTTATACACAGTTTAAGAACTGATTCCATGCTTTTTTGATCTATAAAAGTATATATGCTGGGAGCATATCAACCGCCACTGGAGAAAAATGTTTGACCTCCACTCTCCATTGTGATGTAGCGTTTTAGTGGGATGGCCGTGAATTCTTGGTATATCTGATAGGATTGCCGATGGCTGACTTGGGGATTATTCTGGGCATGGATTGGCTGACCAGAAATTGTGCATTGATTGATTGCTGTGCCAAGAGAGTGGTGATGTCTCAGAGTGGATCCACAGCCAGTTCCTCGCCGTTCATTTCAGTCCTGCAGGCGAGGAGGGCCTTGAAAGCAGGGGCATTTGGCTATGTCATGTTGGGAGGTTTGGTGAGTGGGACATAGGAGGATCTCACTGGCATTCCTGTGGTGAGGGAATTCCTCGAGGAATTTATCGAGGAGATTCCTGAGTTTCCATCGCAGAGGGAGATAGAGTTCTCCATTTACTTGTTTCCTGGTGTGGGGCCTATTTCATTAGCTCCATATCGGATGTCACCACCGGAGTTGGCTGAGCTGAAGAAGCATATTGAGGATCTTTTGGCGAAAGACTTCATTCGGTCGAGTGTGTCTCCTTGGGGAGCACCGGTCATCTTCGTGAAGAAGAAGGATGGGACAATGCGATTGTGCACCGACTACAGGCAGTTAAACAAGGTGACGATCAAGAACAAGTATCCCCTCCCATGAATTGTTGTAGGTTTCCGTATGTTGATTTGAATTCCGAACCGTAAGCTCGGTGGATTTCCCTTGGTCCTGGATTAAGTGGGATCGAGGTGAGCAGTTGGAACCATGCTTGTAGAATTAGTAACTTGCATGTGTTCATATGAATAGTAATTAATTGAAAATGTCCTATGTGTAGGCATTTTTGTTGTATAACAAGCTCGAGAAAAATACTGTTGTGGGGCTAAGTGAAGAGGCTTATTCAGGTAACCTCTTGGTACTGGGGTTTGATCCCCTTGTGTGTTCCACCATACCCGTTGAGGGTGATGGTAGGAAATGTATACGAGTAGTGTAGAATAACATGAGCATGCATGTAGTATTTATGAGGGTACATATGATGTACCGAGTCTCTGTACAGTAGACAGTTAGCCTTCGGCCAGTTTCAGACTTCCACTAGATAGGTCTCCGAGAGGGAGTTCCAGTTAACCTAGGGTCGTGTTGTGTGATCCGGATAGGAGCACACTAGGAATGTCTCGGGTGTATGCGGATGGTAGGGGTACCTTGGTTGTGGTTCTTGGAACACGCCTTGGATGACACTTGTAAGCTTATATATACCGAGGACGTTGCATGGTATTGGTAGCTACCATCCCGCTTCGTCGTAGTTTGTATTCTGATATTCCCCAGTTTCTCTAAATTCCTTGCTATATCCCGTTTTTAAGAGATGTTATTTTATATTATTTATATGCATCGAAGTGAGCCATTGGGCGGAGTTTTCTCTAGAACCTCTGGGTTACTGAGATATATTCGTATATCTCACCCTGTCTTGGGGACTTTATTTCAGGAGGTAGCAGTGGTGCAGGAGCAGCGGGCAAGAAGCCCGCGGGATGATTAGCTGGAGTTTTTGCAGTATTTTGCATTTTGGTGGCCACTAGGCCTAGGCTAGACTTAGGGCATGAACATTCCATATATATGTAGGATGAGATTCATTTTTATATTTGTTCATGTCATTTTGCCTAAGTCGAGTACATATATCATTTTGAGGTTTTTCTAATATGTTGTATTTGAAGACTTTGAGTTGTAAAATGTAATATGCATATGGAGACTGTAAACTGTACTTGAATACTTGATGTAATATGTAAGCATGTAATATGATGGAAGGGCAATAGGCCTATTTTAGGAATATGATTATGTTTATAACTAGAAGATGCATGCAATTGGACTTTAATAATTGAAATATAATAAGTATTAATCAAGGAAGCAGTGTGATATGTATTATATATGTAAATTAAACTGTGATTGGTTGTAAGTGCCCCAAGACATTGTTGGTCCTTGTGTGTGCCACCCACTAATTATTAGGTACCATTTGAGTTCATAGATCACTTGTATAAATTTGGGAAACGTTGGAAAAACAAAGGAAACTCTAGCGAAATCTCCAGAAATTGACAGTTTTTAGGTGAACTTTGATAGATCATATCTTCCTCCACAGAGGTCCGTTAGGGACGTACCATATGCCATTTTAAAGCTTGAGATGTCCTCTAGCTTGTGGTAAAATTTGGTAGAATTCTGAGTTAAACGTAGACCCGTAAAAATCAGTGAGCATAGACTGCCCATTTGTTACTGCACATGTGGCAGTTCTGGACCAGTTTTGGGAATTTATTCCCTCTTCGTTTGTGGGTCAAATTAGGTGTATGATATATCAAATTGAAGCTTGAGGTATCTAGTTTTCTGTATAAAGATGTGAGAGCAGTTGGTGGAGTGGATCGTCTGCAGTAATTCATTTAGTGAGGGATGTTTGGAGCTGTTTTGGGGTTGGCTGGCAGCTTTGCTTGTCCAACTTCAAACGGCGATAACCGGAGCAAATGAGCTCGGAATCGAGCGTGTGATAGCTTTCTAGAAAGATAATTAAGTAAGGAAAAATAATAGCTAGAGGGTAAGGTTTTATTTTTTTTCTGTGTGGTCTAAAAAAATTAATTAGTGAATCATGTTCAGAAAGGTAAAAACGTAAAATTGAGAAATTGGCTAAGTGGGTTTATGGGAACCCCTTAATGGCTTACTATAAGTAAATTAATTTATATAAATAGTCTAAATAAGTCTTCCGCAAGATTTTACAGTTACGGTCATAATTTTTAATTATTACGCTTTTTATGTTTTCAACTACTCGCGTAATATTCGGAAAAAGTTTATTCGCATTTTTATAAATGAATTGCTGTGATTGTAACTGCGCTTAATATCATAATTAATGTTAACAATAACGGTGTACAACGGGCTGTTACAAAAAAGATTTTCATAAGAATTATACCACTTAGAAGCAAAATGATTATTGATTAAAGTTCCAACTTAATGAAATATGCTATTGGAATCAAAATATGTATATATTCAAACAAGAAGCAATGACAAAATTCAAGATATAAGATCTAATTATACATTTTTGTCATGAACCATATTTCTCATGTAAGGCCTATCATCCATACTATGGAATTCCATAAGAGTCAGGGATAGTGATACTTATCGAGATCAAATATGATGTGGTGCTCCTTATTCATGGTGATCCTAGCCACTTGAGCTTTCTTCCTTTGAGTTTTTCATTTGTGGGCAACTGAAGAAAGTCTATTTTGGTGCTATTCATTCATCTCTTTCTTTGTCCACATATGCTTGGCACTTCAATATTTGGTTGCCATATTTGATTACCAATTGTAGTGCTTTTCAAATCAAAGGTTAGCAACAAATATCATTTAAGGCAACATGAAGTCATATATGGCCATCATAAAACATATTGGGACATTTTGAAATAATTAATGATCATATAAGTTATGTTATTATATAAATATATATTCAAACATAAATGAAGCACATATGCTCTTGAATCTTAAAAAATATATATTTAAGCATAGTCAAAGGTCGGTGGAGTGATAAGGTTTTACTTTTTCAAGGACTGGGGTCATTGAAGAAGGCTGGCTATACTCCTGCTCCTCAGAAACCGAGTGAACCAAAGGAGAGGCCTTTGGGGAAGTGAAAGTCTGCTTCGTAGAAACCGTGAGAGCCAAAGGAGAGACCTGTGGAGGGTTGAAGGTATGCAGGAGCGACTCATCTTCCCATGTCGAGTCTTCAGGTAGGAGACCAGTCCACTGAATCAAGGCTTGAGGAACCTGTTTACCGTGTCTCCAGATGGAGCGACGGGAGAGCACAGCCGCCGGCGTATGCATCGGCGGTGTGGACTGAGCTTCCGGTACCAGATGGTGGATCTGATATCTGTGTGCTGGATGAAAAGGACGTAACAGAGAAGCATGAAAGACAGGGTGGACGCGTGAGCCTTGGGGTAGACGAAGCCGATAAGCCACCGGTCCGACGCGCTCCACCACCTCATAAGGTCCATAGAACCGCAAGCTGAGCTTGTGAGAAGAACGCCGATGAACAGAGAGCTGTCGAAAGGGTTGAAGGCGGAGCAACACCAGATCCCCAACACCAAAGGTGATATCTTTCCGTTTCTTGTCAGACTGTAATTTCATTGAAGTTTGAGCTTTTTTTAAGTTACGTTTCAGAAAAGCAAGGATCTTTGAACGCTGATGTAGATCAGAATCGACGGCTTCCACCGACGTTGCTCCCAAAGTGTACTCCAAAAGACTAGGAGGGGAACGACCAAAAGTTGCCTGAAACGGGGATGTACCGGTGGAACGATTGTGAGCGGTGTTATAATGGAACTCCGCCCAACTCAGAAAACGATGCCACTGCGAAGGGTGATCATGAACGAAACACCGCAGGTATTGTTCTAACCCCCTGTTTACTCTTTCCGTCTGTCCATCCGACTGGGGATGATAAGCCGAACTATAATGTAACCGAGTGCCATGAAGTGTAAACAAAGTCGTCCAAAAATCACTGAGAAACAATGGATCGCGGTCAGACACGATGGATCTGGGTGGACCATGGAGTTTACCCACCGTATCCCAAAATACCTGGGCCACCTTGGCTGCGGAGTATTAGGGAGGAAGAGGTGCAAAGTGAGCCCCCTTGGTAAGTCGGTCAACGACCACCAGTATGGTGGTAAATCCGGCGGAGGAGGGTAGATGGGTAATAAAATCCATCGATAAATCTGACCATATGGCATCAGGTATGGACAACGGCTGTAACAGTCCATAGGGTTTGTGATTTGGGCTCTTGGCCTTTTGACAAATGTCACATTCATGGACATAGTTCTGAACATCTTTCTTCATATTTTTCCAGGTAAACTTAGCCGCCAACCGCAACAACGTCCGACGCACACCAGCATGGCCTCCCACCTTAGACGCGTGGAATTCGTGCAGCAACAGTGGAATCAACGAAGATGCAGCAGGGATATACAGGCGATGACGATGAAACAGAAGTCCTTTCCGTACCTGCCAATGTGGCCATTTAGAAGAATCTGTGTTGAGATCCTGTAAAATTTGAGTAGTGTAGGCATCATTTTGTAACTCGGACTGTATAATCGAACTATACTGTGAAGTAGGACCACTGATAACAGTAAGGGAAGGGGAAGTAAATAAAGATTCCCCCTCCGGCAGACGCGATAAAGCGTCAGCCACCACATTCGATTTACCAGACTTATACTGAATAGAGTAGTTGAACCCCAGTAATTTCGCGAGAAATTGCTGCTGCTCTGGGGTTTGGATGACTTGAGACATCAAGTGATGCAAACTCTGGTGGTCAGTCTTGATAATAAAAAAAGAGCCAAGGAGGTATTGACGCCACTTTGCCACGGCAGAAGTAATGGCGTACATCTCTCTAAAATAAGTAGACTTTGACTGCATCAGTTTAGAGAGTTTCCGGCTAAAAAAAGCAATAGGGTGAGTATCCTGGAGTAAAACTGCTCCCACACCAACTCCGGAAGCATCCGTTTCCAATGTGAACGGTAAGGAGAAATTAGGCAGTGCCAGGATTGGTGCCGTAGTAAGTAAATGCTTTAAGGATTGAAATGCATGTTCGGATTGTACCGTCCAAACAAAGGAGTCCTTGGCTAATAAGTCAGTAAGGGGTGCTGCAACCATAGCATACCCTTTGATAAAACACCGATAATAACCGGAGAGCCCCAGGAAAGCGCGAAGATGGGTAACAGAGGTGGGTGTAGGCCAATCGCGCACAGCCTGAACCTTAGAAGGGTCAGGACTAACACCCGCAACAGAAATAATGTGACCCAAAAATTGAATTTCCTGCACTGCAAAGGAACATTTGGTTAGTTTAACAAAGAACCGATGCTGGCGTAATGTATTGAGCACCTGCATCAGGTGGTTGCCATGATCTGATAGAGAGGTACTATAGACCAGTATGTCATCAAAGAAGATGACCACAAAACGTCGCAGAAATGGTGCGAAAATACTGTTCATTGTAGCCTGGAATGTAGAGGGGGCATTAGCCAAACCAAAAGGCATCACCATAAATTCGAAATGTCCACTGTGTGTGCGAAACGCGGTCTTGTGGACATCAGAGGGGTGCATCTTTATCTGGTGATAACCAGAACGAAGATCAAGCTTTGAGAAAAACTGAGCACCATATAATTCATCCAACAGTTCATCGACCGTAGGAATGGGAAACTTGTCGGGTATAGTAAGTGCATTCAAAGCACGATAGTCAACATAAAATCGCCAAGTGCCGTCCTTCTTACGGACCAATAATACTGGGGAGCTAAATGGGGACTGGCTCGGGCGAATAACCCCAGACAAGCATTTCTCCCACCATTTTTTCAATTTCCTGTTTTTGATAGTGAGGGTAACGATAGGGTCTAACTTGGACGGGTTTAGTGTTGGGAAGAAGGTTAATGCAGTGATTGGAAACACGGTCAGGAGGTAAAGAGGTGGGAATGGCAAAAACATCCTGAAACTGGGATAAGATGTGCTGTATGGGTGGAGGGGTAGACGGAAGTAAGGCAGGTGAGGGCGGATGAGGGGACGAAGTTAAACACATGAAACAGGAAGAAATGGAGTTCTGGACCACCAGTTTGTGTAGTTGGGCATTGGATAAAGTTGTGGGTACTGCCCCCATCAACTAACACCTGAACGGGTTTCCCGAGGATAGACCCAGTGAGGCGAAATGAACGGGAATTATGGTGACCGAAAAGAGCATTGAAACTAATTTCGGATGGGATCGCAACAGGCGAAGGTTCATCCACAACGGGGTGGGTAAGATCAGGACCAGGATCAGGATCCTCATCAATACCTTCTAAATACAACAAGGCAGCCTTCCCTTTACATTTATGCCCAAATGAGTATTTCTCATCACAATTATAACAAAGGTTCTTCTCACGTTTAGCTTGGCGCTCTTCAGGTGTCAAACGACGAATGGGTAAGGCTGAGATGGGATGTGGGTGAGTGTTTGTAGTTTGGGGAGAACTAGTAACAATGGCGGTAGTGGAGGGATAAGGAGGTGACTGTTTTGGGTAATTTTGCCAAGAACGCACAGGTTTAGAATCAATGAATTGATCTTCATAGATCCGGGCAAGAGAAAAAGCCTCATGATAGTCAAGCGGTCTGTGTGTGAGAACAGAACGTTTGATCGGAGGTTTTAACCCCGAAACAAAAATACTACGGAGCATAGTAGCAGACAAACCAGGGACCCGACTAACAAGCTTCTCGAACCCAGATTGGTAATCCAAAACGGACCCAGTCTGTTGGAATTTTACCAAAGCACCAGCAGGATCTTCAAATTCTGACGGACCGAAGCGGCGTTGTAAAGCCGTGCAAAAAGTACGCCAATCAGATAATAATCCATTCTGATTGGAGCCATAAAACCAGCTATCCGCTGGATCTGTCAAATGAAAAGTAGCAAGATTAACCCATTCTGGGAGGGGTACCTGATAAAACGTGAAATAACGTTCAGCGGCCACGATCCACGTAGTAGGATCACCAGAAGAAAAACGCGGAAAGTCGAGCTTCACTTGACGAGATCGGGAAGGATCAGATCCATGGGACGGACCGGAACCCAAAACGCCACGGTTGCCAGATGCTTGCTGTTGAAATTCCAGCAAGCGAGTGACATCCATGTGCAGACGATTTTGAGACTCATGGAGTGTGGTCTGAGAGTCATGTAACTGAGTATTAGACTCGTGAAGGCTCTGAAATTGCTGTTCATGGACCAAATCAGCAGCACGAAATTGTTGTTCCAACGTGTCCAGACGCTGTTGTAAATCACGCATACGAGTGTTTTTAGCCATAGCAGGAAGTATGAGGGCAATGAAAGCACCAATGAAGGGGGTTTAGATCTGAAAAGGAATAGAGAGAGAAGAAAGAGAGGGAAAAAGGAGAAGAGAGAAGAATTTTGTCAAAACTTTCTGTATTTTCCTCACCCCTCTTGGGCTATTTATTTATTATCCCTTGAGATTGGATTCTTCCTTACATTTGAAAATAGTACAATACTTTGCCAAATAAACTAACTGGGCCTACAAAGACTATTGCAAATAGTCATCTAAATATAATGGGGGTTTCTTAGTGCGAATGGGCCTCTGTTGATGTGGCCCAAGCGAAGGGAGTGCAACAGAATGAGTTCTAATAACTCACTAGCCCTATGAATCTCAACCCTTTGGGCTTTTGACGAATCATTTTCCCAGCTAGACAAGACTCATACTGTCCATAGGATTCCAAATCCTTGGAGTCCAGGTATCCATCTCTATGCATCCTAGACAATCTTGTTTCATTTATGTGCCCTAGTCTATAGTGCCAAAGATAGGATTGATTATCTATCCTAGGTCATTTCACATCTACATTTAGCACTTTAGTTCCCATTTCCAAAACATACAAGCCATTGATTAAAGAAGCGTACCAAAACAATATCATTCAAAATGATAGAAAATGTACCATCCTTAATAGTTAAAGCAAAACCATCTTGTTCTAAACAAGAAATAATATTTCTAGAAATGCCGGGAACATAAAGACAATTATTCAAATGCAATAAGGTGCCCGTAGGCTAATGAGGTCGGTATCTCCACCAGCATGAGCAGCAACTCTTGCTTCATCACCTGCGTGGGGTCCACCTCGTTCTTCTCCAATCTTCTAGGCTTCTAAGCACCTGCAACACATTGCAGATTATAAGAACCATAACCGGTATCCAATACCTTATGAAGTCGGATTAGCATAAGAACAATTTATCTCAATCATGTGAATACCTAAGGTTAAAGCATCACCATGCTCCTTCACACTCTTCAGGTAGTCTGGACAATTCCTTTTCCAATGGCCATATTTGCCACAATGGAAGCACACAGCATCGCTTTTGTCCTTGGGTGCTCCCTTACCTTTCTTTTTGCCCTTTTTCTTATTGGGTTTTCCTTTGGGCTTAAGGGAGTTGCCTTTTACAGGCTCCTTGCCCTTACCCATGGCCCTTTCAGGCCCACCAATCATAAGAGCTTGTGTCTCATCCTTCTTGATAGACATTTCAGCAGTCGTTAACATCCTTAACAACTTTGGCAAGCTCACAAGCATCCCATGCATGTTGTAATCCATTATGAATTCAGTGAAAGAAGGAGGAAGTGGTGATAGAACTAAGTCATTAATTAATTCAGCATCCATTGTGAACCCTAGACCCTCTAGCTTCTCAATGAGTGCCATCATCTTCAGTACATGGCGGTTAAAACACATGCCTTCAGTCATCTTGCACAGGAACAATTCCCTAAAGGTCTCATACCTCTCATGTATGCCTTTAATATCATACAACTCCTTGAGATGCATGACAATAGAGGGGGCATCCATATGCTCGTGTTGTTTACGCAGTTCAGGCGACATGGATGCCAGCATGATGCAACAAGCCAACACATTATCATCCATGTGTTGCTTGTGGGTCTCGAAATCAGATTCTGTGAACCCATCTTCCCTTTCCTTAGGCGCAATAGGCAAAGCAGTATCAAGGACATAAGCTATCTTTTCGGTCTTAAGAACAATTCTTAAGTTCCGATACCAGTCCATAAAATTTGAACCGGTCAGTTTATTCGTATCGAGAATTGAACACAGTGACAGTTGATTAGTCATACTAAAAGCTGAAAAAGATGTAAATATGATTTTAGTTAATATACGGTTATGTAGTTAAAAGCAAATTATTAAAGACTTTAAATAATTTTCCTCTCCCATTATTTTATCTAAGTCAATGACCCTTACTATTTGACTTAGTGTTAATCTACTTTTAGATTTTACCTTAGTGGGATTAAGAGTGCGATTATTTATTTTAATCTACGTCAGAGACCGCAAGATTAATTTAAATAATGGGTTGATCATTATCAACAGTATCTCATACCCTCTCTTAACATTGGGTTGACAACTCTTTGTCACTTAGTGGTGCATCTCATGCAACCAACCCAGCACCATTACCCTAAGCACATAAGCTCGGCTGTGCCTGCAACTTACATCTTAGTTAAGCATAAACCAGCACCCTAAGTGTCTTACACTTCAAACACTACTCTAGCTCAACGAAACAGTGGGTCCCAACTGAGTTATGGAGCACCACTATGTAGAAGAGGTTTGAGTAGCATTGGTGGTGGGAGATAATCATACGCTTAATTATTTATTCCTTTTAAGGGTTCCTTTTATTTTAGGGTTAATTAGGTCTCATCAAACGCATGTTGTAAGTTATCATGCTAGTCGTAACCTATGTCTAACATCTATTGGTTTACACTAGTCGCTATTGGACAAACATAATAACCATACAAAACGTGGTTTGCCCAATTCATGCATACTAGACGTTCTAATCATACATGCATATAAACAGTTTATATTGAGATAGTCATGGTGCTCGCGCTTTTTGTCCATTTTGCTTCTCTAAGCAAAGGCCGCTTGTCGTCTATACGCCACTAGCCTATTTCTCTAATTACACATAATTAAAGAAACTCCAAAACATCTTTGGAGGGACAAAATTACAAAAATTAAATTACAAATATACTTGTAAATTAAAAAGCGCAATTACACATTAAATTAAAATTCAAAAAATTTAAATCCGGGCACCATGACCATCCCTTTCCAGTTTATACCTGAAAAGTTCAAAACTTGCAAACACAACCATTATATTATCACATAATATTTTCACATATATTTTGACATTTAACATTTAAACATCAAAATAATATCAAGATTCATATTCTTAAATTTCATATGTTGTGATTGTAACTCACTACAACAAAATTGTTCTTTAGCCACGGCAAGAACCGTGGCAAAATGTAATAAAAATCGTGGCTAAATGAGTTGTCCACTGTTTCTATAACCGTGGCTAAACAGGCGTTGCATTATTTTAACCACGGTATTTTTTTCATTTAAGCACGGTCTGTATGAGTGTGGTAACATTTAGTTAGCCACGATTATTGTTATATTAGCCACGTAATATTCGTGGCTAAACGATTTGGATCCCAATGATGAAAAATTTTATTTTGCCACTGTCAAAACCGTGGCTAATTAAAAGGATTTTTTTTAAAAAAAAAATATTACAAATTTTCACGATCTATTTAAAAAACAAATAATAAAAAATTTATTTGATACAATAAACAAAAGCCAAATTAAGAGAGATAATCAAATAAAGTGGAGTACACAATTTAACACAATACTTTTTTCTACTCATATGAGTATATCATGTTTTTTACACAATTTCTCATAATTCATATTTTTTTCCATTTCATATAAGCTGAAGGAGTTTCCTTTACCAACAAAAAGAGCTAACCATGTTTTTCACTTACATCATTTAAGAGAAATAATTGTCAAATAAAGCTAAAACTATAAGTTTGTGATTGTCACTAGACATCTATACAAAATATTTAACTTCATTGTTCAACTAAACAAAATATGACAATACATTTTTTAAAT
The DNA here is from genome assembly GCA_032173675.1 of Gastrolobium villosum. Taxonomy (NCBI): domain Eukaryota; kingdom Viridiplantae; phylum Streptophyta; class Magnoliopsida; order Fabales; family Fabaceae; genus Gastrolobium; species Gastrolobium villosum. Next base: position 183 of record JAVKPL010004891.1, on the reverse strand, counting down.
CTGTCTTCCAAGAATTGTTGTTGTATGCATCCTATCCTTTTAAAAAGGCTTATCACCAAATCATACATGTATAAAAAAAAAAAAAAATAAGATGTTAAAATGTCACATAACTTTTTGATGTCAAGAAATTACTACGAATTATGTTTTAGATAAAATATGAACAAACCTTAAAAGCATTGATTC
>JAVKPL010004890.1:0-23176 GCA_032173675.1 Gastrolobium villosum | reverse complement strand
ACCTCACAAAATCAATTTCTTTTGCATTTATTTTATTCATCCATTTTCGACGGAATTCGTTTTCCGTCTAAAAACTTCACAAAGTCAATTTCTTTTGCAATTATTTTATTCATCAGTTTTCGACGAAATTCTATTTCCGTCGAAAAACTTCACAAAATCAATTTCTTTTGCAACTTATTTTATTCATCCGTTTTCGACGGAATTCGTTTTCCGTCAAAAATCTTCGACGAAATCCATTTTCGTCGAAAAACTTCACAAAATCAATTCCTTTTGCATTTATTTTATTCATCCATTTTCGACGGAATCCGTTTTTCATCAAAAAACTTCACAATATCAATTTCTTATGCTTTTATTTTATTCATCCATTTTCGATGGAATCCATTTTACGTCAAAAATCTTTTACGGAATCCATTTTCCGTCGAAAAGCTTCACAAAATCAATTTCTTTTGCATTTATTTTATTCATCCATTTTCGACGGAATCCGTTTTCCGTCCAAAAACTTCACAAAATCAATTTCTTTTGCATTTATTTTATTCATCCATTTTCGACGGAATTCGTTTTCCGTCTAAAAACTTCACAAAATCAATTTCTTTTGCAATTATTTTATTCATCAGTTTTCGACGAAATTCTTTTTCCGTCGAAAAACTTCACAAAATGAATTTCTTTTGCAACTTATTTTATTCATCCGTTTTCGACGGAATCCGTTTTCTGTCAAAAAACTTCACAATATCAATTTCTTTTGCATTTATTTTATTCATCCATTTTCGACGGAATCCGTTTTCTGTCAAAAAACTTCACAATATCAATTTCTTTTGCATTTATTTTATTCATCCATTTTCGACGGAATCCATTTTCTGTCAAAAAACTTCACAATATCAATTTCTTTTGCATTTATTTTATTCATCCATTTTCGACGGAATCCGTTTCCCGTCAAAAAACATCACTATATCAATTTCTTTTGCATTTATTTTATTCATCCATTTTCGACGGAATCCATTTTCTGTCAAAAACCTTTACAAAATCCATTTCTTTTGCATTTATTTTATTCATCCATTTTCGACGAAATTCATTTACCATCAAAAATCTTCTACGGAATCCATTTTCCGTCGAAAAACTTCACAAAATCAATTTCTTTTGCATTTATTTTAATCATCAGTTTTCGACGAAATTCTTTTTCCTTCGAAAAACATCACAAAATGAATTTCTTTTGCAATTTATTTTATTCATCCGTTTTCGACGGAATTCGTTTCCCGTCAAAAATCTTCGACGAAATCCATTTTAGTCGAAAAACATCACAAAATCCATTTCTTTTGCATTTATTTTATTCATCAGTTTTCGACGGAATCCGTTTTTCGTCTAAAAACTTCATAAAATCAATTTCTTTTGCAATTATTTTATTCATCAGTTTTCGACGAAATTCTTTTTCCGTCGAAAAACTTCACAAAATGAATTTCTTTTGCAACTTATTTTATTCATCCGTTTTCGACGGAATTCGTTTCCCGTCAAAAATCTTCGACGAAATCCATTTTCGTCGAAAAACTTCACAAAATCAATTTCTTTTGCATTTATTTTATTCACCCATTTTCGACGGAATCCGTTTTTCGTCAAAAAACTTCACAATATCAATTTCTTTTGCTTTTATTTTATTCATCCATTTTCGATGGAATCCATTTTACGTCAAAAATCTTCGACGGAATCCATTTTCCGTCGAAAAACTTCACAAAATCAATTTCTTTTGCATTTATTTTATTCATCAGTTTTCGACGGAATTCTTTTTCCGTCGAAAAGCTTCACAAAATGAATTTCTTTTGCAATTTATTTTATTCATCCATTTTCGACGGAATTCTTTTTCCATCAAAAATCTTCGACGGAATCCATTTTCGTCGAAAAACTTCACAAAATCAATTTCTTTTACATTTATTTTATTCATCCATTTTGGACGGAATCCGTTTTCCGTCCAAAAACTTCACAAAATCAATTTCTTTTGCATTTATTTTATTCATCCATTTTCGACGGAATCCATTTTCCGTCCAAAAACCTCACAAAATCAATTTCTTTTGCATTTATTTTATTCATCCATTTTCGACGGAATTCGTTTTCCGTCTAAAAACTTCACAAAATCAATTTCTTTTGCAATTATTTTATTCATCAGTTTTCGACGAAATTCTATTTCCGTCGAAAAACTTCACAAAATCAATTTCTTTTGCAACTTATTTTATTCATCCGTTTTCGACGGAATTCGTTTTCCGTCAAAAATCTTCGTCGAAAAACTTCACAAAATCAATTCCTTTTGCATTTATTTTATTCATCCATTTTCGACGGAATCCGTTTTTCATCAAAAAACTTCACAATATCAATTTCTTTTGCATTTATTTTATTCATCCATTTTCGACGGAATCCGTTTTCCGTCCAAAAACTTCACAAAATCAATTTCTTTTGCATTTATTTTATTCATCCATTTTCGACGGAATTCGTTTTCCGTCTAAAAACTTCACAAAATCAATTTCTTTTGCAATTATTTTATTCATCAGTTTTCGACGAAATTCTTTTTCCGTCGAAAAACTTCACAAAATGAATTTCTTTTGCAACTTATTTTATTCATCCGTTTTCGACGGAATCCGTTTTCTGTCAAAAAACTTCACAATATCAATTTCTTTTGCATTTATTTTATTCATCCATTTTCGACGGAATCCGTTTTCTGTCAAAAAACTTCACAATATCAATTTCTTTTGCATTTATTTTATTCATCCATTTTCGACGGAATCCATTTTCTGTCAAAAAACTTCACAATATCAATTTCTTTTGCATTTATTTTATTCATCCATTTTCGACGGAATCCGTTTCCCGTCAAAAAACATCACTATATCAATTTCTTTTGCATTTATTTTATTCATCCATTTTCGACGGAATCCATTTTCTGTCAAAAACCTTTACAAAATCCATTTCTTTTGCATTTATTTTATTCATCCATTTTCGACGAAATTCATTTACCATCAAAAATCTTCTACGGAATCCATTTTCCGTCGAAAAACTTCACAAAATCAATTTCTTTTGCATTTATTTTAATCATCAGTTTTCGACGAAATTCTTTTTCCTTCGAAAAACATCACAAAATGAATTTCTTTTGCAATTTATTTTATTCATCCGTTTTCGACGGAATTCGTTTCCCGTCAAAAATCTTCGACGAAATCCATTTTAGTCGAAAAACATCACAAAATCAATTTCTTTTGCATTTATTTTATTCATCCATTTTCGACGGAATCCGTTTTTCGTCTAAAAACTTCATAAAATCAATTTCTTTTGCAATTATTTTATTCATCAGTTTTCGACGAAATTCTTTTTCCGTCGAAAAACTTCACAAAATGAATTTCTTTTGCAACTTATTTTATTCATCTGTTTTCGACGGAATTCGTTTCCCGTCAAAAATCTTCGACGAAATCCATTTTCGTCGAAAAACTTCACAAAATCAATTTCTTTTGCATTTATTTTATTCACCCATTTTCGACGGAATCCGTTTTTCGTCAAAAAACTTCACAATATCAATTTCTTTTGCTTTTATTTTATTCATCCATTTTCGATGGAATCCATTTTACGTCAAAAATCTTCGACGGAATCCATTTTCCGTCGAAAAACTTCACAAAATCAATTTCTTTTGCATTTATTTTATTCATCAGTTTTCGACGGAATTCTTTTTCCGTCGAAAAGCTTCACAAAATGAATTTCTTTTGCAATTTATTTTATTCATCCATTTTCGACGGAATTCTTTTTCCATCAAAAATCTTCGACGGAATCCATTTTCGTCGAAAAACTTCACAAAATCAATTTCTTTTACATTTATTTTATTCATCCATTTTGGACGGAATCCGTTTTCCGTCCAAAAACTTCACAAAATCAATTTCTTTTGCATTTATTTTATTCATCCATTTTCGACGGAATCCGTTTTCCGTCCAAAAACCTCACAAAATCAATTTCTTTTGCATTTATTTTATTCATCCATTTTCGACGGAATTCGTTTTCCGTCTAAAAACTTCACAAAATCAATTTCTTTTGCAATTATTTTATTCATCAGTTTTCGACGAAATTCTATTTCCGTCGAAAAACTTCACAAAATCAATTTCTTTTGCAACTTATTTTATTCATCCGTTTTCGACGGAATTCGTTTTCCGTCAAAAATCTTCGTCGAAAAACTTCACAAAATCAATTCCTTTTGCATTTATTTTATTCATCCATTTTCGACGGAATCCGTTTTTCATCAAAAAACTTCACAATATCAATTTCTTTTGCTTTTATTTTATTCATCCATTTTCGATGGAATCCATTTTACGTCAAAAATCTTTTACGGAATCCATTTTCCGTCGAAAAGCTTCACAAAATCAATTTCTTTTGCATTTATTTTATTCATCCATTTTCGACGGAATCCGTTTTCCGTCCAAAAACTTCACAAAATCAATTTCTTTTGCATTTATTTTATTCATCCATTTTCGACGGAATTCGTTTTCCGTCTAAAAACTTCACAAAATCAATTTCTTTTGCAATTATTTTATTCATCAGTTTTCGACGAAATTCTTTTTCCGTCGAAAAACATCACAAAATGAATTTCTTTGCAACTTATTTTATTCATCCATTTTCGACGGAATTCGTTTTCCGTCAAAAATCTTCGACGAAATCCATTTTCGTCGAAAAACTTCACAAAATCAATTTCTTTTGCATTTATTTTATTCATCCATTTTCGACGGAATCCGTTTTCTGTCAAAAAACTTCACAATATCAATTTCTTTTGCATTTATTTTATTCATTCATTTTCGACGGAATCCGTTTTCTGTCAAAAAACTTCACAATATCAATTTCTTTTGCATTTATTTTATTCATCCATTTTCGACGGAATCCATTTTCTGTCAAAAAACTTCACAATATCAATTTCTTTTGCATTTATTTTATTCCTCCATTTTCGACGGAATCCGTTTCCCGTCAAAAAACATCACTATATCAATTTCTTTTGCAAAATTTTCGACGGAATCCATTTTCTGTCAAAAACGTTTACAAAATCCATTTCTTTTGCATTTATTTTATTCATCCATTTTCGACGAAATTCATTTACCATCAAAAATCTTCTACGGAATCCATTTTCCGTCGAAAAACTTCACAAAATCAATTTCTTTTGCATTTATTTTATTCATCAGTTTTCGACGAAATTCTTTTTCCTTCGAAAAACATCACAAAATGAATTTCTTTTGCAATTTATTTTATTCATCCGTTTTCGACGGAATTCGTATCCCGTCAAAAATCTTCGACGAAATCCATTTTAGTCGAAAAACTTCACCAAATCAATTTCTTTTGCATTTATTTTATTCATCCATTTTCGACGGAATCCGTTTTTCGTCTAAAAACTTCATAAAATCAATTTCTTTTGCAATTATTTTATTCATCAGTTTTCGACGAAATTCTTTTTCCTTCGAAAAACATCACAAAATGAATTTCTTTTGCAATTTATTTTATTCATCCGTTTTCGACGGAATTCGTTTCCCGTCAAAAATCTTCGACGAAATCCATTTTCGTCGAAAAACTTCACAAAATCAATTTCTTTTGCATTTATTTTATTCATCCATTTTCGACGGAATCCATTTTTCGTCAAAAAACGTCACAATATCAGTTTCTTTTGCTTTTATTTTATTCATCCATTTTCGATGGAATCCATTTTACGTCAAAAATCTTCGACGGAATCCATTTTCCGTCGAAAAACTTCACAAAATCAATTTCTTTTGCATTTATTTTATTCATCAGTTTTCGACGGAATTCTTTTTCGGTCGAAAAGCTTCACAAAATGAATTTCTTTTGCAATTTATTTTATTCATCCATTTTCGACGGAATTCTTTTTCCATCAAAAATCTTCGACGGAATCCATTTTCGTCGAAAAACTTCACAAAATCAATTTCTTTTGCATTTATTTTATTCATCCATATTCGACGGAATCCGTTTTCCGTCCAAAAATTTCACAAAATCAATTTCTTTTGCATTTATTTTATTCATCCATTTTCGACGGAATCCGTTTTCCGTCCAAAAACCTCACAAAATCAATTTCTTTTGCATTTATTTTATTCATCCATTTTCGACGGAATTCGTTTTCCGTCTAAAAACTTCACAAAATCAATTTCTTTTGCAATTATTTTATTCATCAGTTTTCGACGAAATTCTATTTCCGTCGAAAAACTTCACAAAATTAATTTCTTTTGCAACTTATTTTATTCATCCGTTTTCGACGGAATTCGTTTTCCGTCAAAAATCTTCGACGAAATCCATTTTCGTCGAAAAACTTCACAAAATCAATTCCTTTTGCATTTATTTTATTCATCCATTTTCGACGGAATCCGTTTTTCGTCAAAAAACTTCACAATATCAATTTCTTTTGCTTTTATTTTATTCATCCATTTTCGATGGAATCCATTTTAGGTCAAAAATCTTTTACGGAATCCATTTTCCGTCGAAAAGCTTCACAAAATCAATTTCTTTTGCATTTATTTTATTCATCCATTTTCGACGGAATCCGTTTTCCGTCCAAAAACTTCACAAAATCAATTTCTTTTGCATTTATTTTATTCATCCACTTTCGACGGAATTCGTTTTCCGTCTAAAAACTTCACAAAATCAATTTCTTTTGCAATTATTTTATTCATCAGTTTTCGACGAAATTCTTTTTCCGTCGAAAAACTTCACAAAATGAATTTCTTTTGCAACTTATTTTATTCATCCGTTTTCGACGGAATTCGTTTTCCGTCAAAAATCTTCGACGAAATCCTTTTTCGTCGAAAAACTTCACAAAATCAATTTCTTTTGCATTTATTTTATTCATCCATTTTCGACGGAATCCGTTTTCTGTCAAAAAACTTCACAATATCAATTTCTTTTGCATTTATTTAATTCATCCATTTTCGACGGAATCCGTTTTCTGTCAAAAAACTTCACAATATCAATTTCTTTTGCATTTATTTTATTCATCCATTTTCGACGGAATCCATTTTCCGTCAAAAAACTTCACAATATCAATTTCTTTTGCATTTATTTTATTCATCCATTTTCGACGGAATCCGTTTCCCGTCAAAAAACATCACTATATCAATTTCTTTTGCATTTATTTTATTCATCCATTTTCGACGGAATCCTTTTTCTGTCAAAAACCTTTACAAAATCCATTTCTTTTGCATTTATTTTATTCATCCATTTTCGACGAAATTCATTTACCATCAAAAATCTTCGACGGAATCCATTTTCCGTCGAAAAACTTCACAAAATCAATTTCTTTTGCATTTATTTTAATCATCAGTTTTCGACGAAATTCTTTTTCCTTCGAAAAACATCACAAAATGAATTTCTTATGCAATTTATTTTATTCATCCGTTTTCGACGGAATTCGTTTCCCGTCAAAAATCTTCGACGAAATCCATTTTAGTCGAAAAACTTCACATAATCAATTTCTTTTGCATTTATTTTATTCATCCATTTTCGACGGAATCCGTTTTTCGTCTAAAAACTTCACAAAATCAATTTCTTTTGCATTTATTTTATTCATCCATTTTCGACGGAATCCGTTTTTCTTCGAAAAACTTCACAAAATCAATTTCTTTTGCATTTATTTTATTCATCAGTTTTCGACGGAATTCTTTTTCTGTCGAAAAGCTTCACAAAATGAATTTCTTTTGCAATTTATTTTATTCATCCATTTTCGACGGAATTCTTTTTCCATCAAAAATCTTCGACGGAATCCATTTTCGTCGAAAAACTTCACAAAATCAATTTCTTTTACATTTATTTTATTCATCCATTTTCGACGGAATCCGTTTTCCGTCCAAAAACTTCACAAAATCAATTTCTTTTGCATTTATTTTATTCATCCATTTTCGACGGAATCCGTTTTCCGTCCAAAAACCTCACAAAATCAATTTCTTTTGCATTTATTTTATTCATCCATTTTCGACGGAATTCGTTTTCCGTCTAAAAACTTCACAAAATCAATTTCTTTTGCAATTATTTTATTCATCAGTTTTCGACGAAATTCTATTTCCGTCGAAAAACTTCACAAAATTAATTTCTTTTGCAACTTATTTTATTCATCTGTTTTCGACGGAATTCGTTTTCCGTCAAAAATATTCGACGAAATCCATTTTCGTCGAAAAACTTCACAAAATCAATTTCTTTTGCATTTATTTTATTCATCCATTTTCGACGGAATCCGTTTTTCGTCAAAAAACTTCACAATATCAATTTCTTTTGCTTTTATTTTATTCATCCATTTTCGATGGAATCCATTTTACGTCAAAAATCTTTTACGGAATCCATTTTCCGTCGAAAAGCTTCACAAAATCAATTTCTTTTGCATTTATTTTATTCATCCATTTTCGACGGAATCCGTTTTCCGTCCAAAAACTTCACAAAATCAATTTCTTTTGCATTTATTTTATTCATCCATTTTTGACGGAATTCGTTTTCCGTCTAAAAACTTCACAAAATCAATTTCTTTTGCAATTATTTTATTCATCAGTTTTCGACGAAATTCTTTTTCCGTCGAAAAACTTCACAAAATGAATTTCTTTTGCAACTTATTTTATTCATCCGTTTTCGACGGAATTCGTTTTCCGTCAAAAATCTTCGACGAAATCCTTTTTCGTCGAAAAACTTCACAAAATCAATTTCTTTTGCATTTATTTTATTCATCCATTTTCGACGGAATCCGTTTTCTGTCAAAAAACTTCACAATATCAATTTCTTTTGCATTTATTTTATTCATCCATTTTCGACGGAATCCGTTTTCTGTCAAAAAACTTCACAATATCAATTTCTTTTGCATTTATTTTATTCATCCATTTTCGACGGAATCCATTTTCTGTCAAAAAACTTCACAATATCAATTTCTTTTGCATTTATTTTATTCATCCATTTTCGACGGAATCCGTTTCCCGTCAAAAAACATCACTATATCAATTTCTTTTGCATTTATTTTATTCATCCATTTTCAACGGAATCCATTTTCTGTCAAAAACGTTTACAAAATCCATTTCTTTTGCATTTATTTTATTCATCCATTTTCGACGAAATTCATTTACCATCAAAAATCTTCTACGGAATCCATTTTCCGTCGAAAAACTTCACAAAATCAATTTCTTTTGCATTTATTTTAATCATCAGTTTTCGACGAAATTCTTTTTCCTTCGAAAAACATCACAAAATGAATTTCTTTTGCAATTTATTTTATTCATCCGTTTTCGACGGAATTCGTTTCCCGTCAAAAATCTTCGACGAAATCCATTTTCGTCGAAAAACTTCACCAAATCAATTTCTTTTGCATTTATTTTATTCATCCATTTTCGACGGAATCCGTTTTTCGTCTAAAAACTTCATAAAATCAATTTCTTTTGCAATTATTTTATTCATCAGTTTTCGACGAAATTCTTTTTCCTTCGAAAAACATCACAAAATGAATTTCTTTTGCAATTTATTTTATTCATCCGTTTTCGACGGAATTCGTTTCCCGTCAAAAATCTTCGACGAAATCCATTTTCGTCGAAAAACTTCACAAAATCAATTTCTTTTGCATTTATTTTATTCATCCATTTTCGACGGAATCCATTTTTCGTCAAAAAACTTCACAATATCAGTTTCTTTTGCTTTTATTTTATTCATCCATTTTCGATGGAATCCATTTTACGTCAAAAATCTTCGACGGAATCCATTTTCCGTCGAAAAACTTCACAAAATCAATTTCTTTTGCATTTATTTTATTCATCAGTTTTCGACGGAATTCTTTTTCTGTCGAAAAGCTTCACAAAATGAATTTCTTTTGCAATTTATTTTATTCATCCATTTTCGACGGAATTCTTTTTCCATCAAAAATCTTCGACGGAATCCATTTTCGTCGAAAAACTTCACAAAATCAATTTCTTTTGCATTTATTTTATTCATTCATTTTCGACGGAATCCGTTTTCTGTCCAAAAATTTCACAAAATCAATTTCTTTTGCATTTATTTTATTCATCCATTTTCGACGGAATCCGTTTTCCGTCCAAAAACCTCACAAAATCAATTTCTTTTGCATTTATTTTATTCATCCATTTTCGACGGAATTCGTTTTCCGTCTAAAAACTTCACAAAATCAATTTCTTTTGCAATTATTTTATTCATCAGTTTTCGACGAAATTCTATTTCCGTCGAAAAACTTCACAAAATTAATTTCTTTTGCAACTTATTTTATTCATCCGTTTTCGACGGAATTCGTTTTCCGTCAAAAATCTTCGACGAAATCCATTTTCGTCGAAAAACTTCATAAAATCAATTTCTTTTGCATTTATTTTATTCATCCATTTTCGACGGAATCCGTTTTTCGTCAAAAAACTTCACAATATCAATTTCTTTTGCTTTTATTTTATTCATCCATTTTCGATGGAATCCATTTTACGTCAAAAATCTTTTACGGAATCCATTTTCCGTCGAAAAGCTTCACAAAATCAATTTCTTTTGCATTTATTTTATTCATCCATTTTCGACGGAATCCGTTTTCCGTCCAAAAACTTCACAAAATCAATTTCTTTTGCATTTATTTTATTCATCCATTTTCGACGGAATTCGTTTTCCGTCTAAAAACTTCACAAAATCAATTTCTTTTGCAATTATTTTATTCATCAGTTTTCGACGAAATTCTTTTTCCGTCGAAAAACTTCACAAAATGAATTTCTTTTGCAACTTATTTTATTCATCCGTTTTCGACGGAATTCGTTTTCCGTCAAAAATCTTCGACGAAATCCTTTTTCGTCGAAAAACTTCACAAAATCAATTTCTTTTGCATTTATTTTATTCATCCATTTTCGACGGAATCCGTTTTCTGTCAAAAAACTTCACAATATCAATTTCTTTTGCATTTATTTTATTCATCCATTTTCGACGGAATCCGTTTTCTGTCAAAAAACTTCACAATATCAATTTCTTTTGCATTTATTTTATTCATCCATTTTCGACGGAATCCATTTTCTGTCAAAAAACTTCACAATATCAATTTCTTTTGCATTTATTTTATTCATCCATTTTCGACGGAATCCGTTTCCCGTCAAAAAACATCACTATATCAATTTCTTTTGCATTTATTTTATTCATCCATTTTCGACGGAATCCATTTTCTGTCAAAAACCTTTACAAAATCCATTTCTTTTGCATTTATTTTATTCATCCATTTTCGACGAAATTCATTTACCATCAAAAATCTTCTACGGAATCCATTTTCCGTCGAAAAACTTCACAAAATCAATTTCTTTTGCATTTATTTTAATCATCAGTTTTCGACGAAATTCTTTTTCCTTCGAAAAACATCACAAAATGAATTTCTTTTGCAATTTATTTTATTCATCCGTTTTCGACGGAATTCGTTTCCCGTCAAAAATCTTCGACGAAATCCATTTTAGTCGAAAAACTTCACAAAATCAATTTCTTTTGCATTTATTTTATTCATCCATTTTCGACGGAATCCGTTTTTCGTCTAAAAACTTCATAAAATCAATTTCTTTTGCAATTATTTTATTCATCAGTTTTCGACGAAATTCTTTTTCCTTCGAAAAACATCACAAAATGAATTTCTTTTGCAATTTATTTTATTCATCAGTTTTCGACGGAATTCGTTTCCCGTCAAAAATCTTCGACGAAATCCATTTTCGTCGAAAAACTTCACAAAATCAATTTCTTTTACATTTATTTTATTCATCCATTTTCGACGGAATCCGTTTTCCGTCCAAAAATTTCACAAAATCAATTTCTTTTGCATTTATTTTATTCATCCATTTTCGACGGAATCCGTTTTCCGTCCAAAAACCTCACAAAATCAATTTCTTTTGCATTTATTTTATTCATCCATTTTCGACGGAATTCGTTTTCCGTCTAAAAACTTCACAAAATCAATTTCTTTTGCAATTATTTTATTCATCAGTTTTCGACGAAATTCTATTTCCGTCGAAAAACTTCACAAAATTAATTTCTTTTGCAACTTATTTTATTCATCCGTTTTCGACGGAATTCGTTTTCCGTCAAAAATCTTCGACGAAATCCATTTTCGTCGAAAAACTTCACAAAATCAATTTCTTTTGCATTTATTTTATTCATCCATTTTCGACGGAATCCGTTTTCTGTCAAAAAACTTCACAATATCAATTTCTTTTGCATTTATTTTATTCATCCATTTTCGACGGAATCCGTTTTCTGTCAAAAAATTTCACAATATCAATTTCTTTTGCATTTATTTTATTCATCCATTTTCGACGGAATCCATTTTCTGTCAAAAAACTTCACAATATCAATTTCTTTTGCATTTATTTTATTCATCCATTTTCGACGTAATAGCCTTATATGCAGTTACCAGTTTTGCACAACTAGACTCCTTTTTTGCGAGGAGGAAGAAGTCCAAATTCGGACCTAGAAATTGAATTTCAGTCTGATTTTTTGCATACATGCTTGGAAAAACCATATCTTACTGTTCCCAAAGTTTCATGATTTTTCTCCATGGGATTAATTTAATATTAATTTTTCAAGAGGCGTAATTTGAGAAAATCCGAAAAAATGGAAAATCGTACCCAGGCATCGAATTTTGATTAGCCAAGAGTTTGTGTGTGGTGCTCCCACGATTTTTGAGTTCCTCAAACCCATTTGATAGTGTTTCTACATTTGTTTTGGTCAACTTTTAGTGTAGTATATCATCGGGTGCACCAGAAAGAGCCGCAATGCACTAGAATGAGCCGGGGTGCACCATGGGCTAGCCGCGGTGCACAAAAATGAGGCGTGGTGGACTACTGGCTAGCCATTGTGCACCAGAATGAGCCGTGGTGCACCCTGGGATAGCCGCGGTGCCCCAAAATGAGCCGTGGTGCACCATGGGCTAGCCGAGGTGCACAAAAATGAGCCGCAGTGCAGCAGAATGAGCCGTCGTGCACCATGGGTTAGCCGCGGTGCACCGGAATGAGCCGTGGTGCACCGCAATGAGCCGTGGTGCACCATGGGCTAGCCGCAGTGCACCAGAATGAGCCGCGGTGCACCAGAATTGAGTCGTGGTGCACCATGGGCTAGCCACGGTACACCAGAATGAGCTATGGTGCACCAGAATGAGCCGTTGTGCACTATGGGCTAGCCACGGTGCACCAGAATGAGCCGGGGTGCACCTTGGGCTAGCCGCAGTGCACGAGAATGAGCTATGGTGTACCTGAATGAGCCGTGGTGCACCATGGGCTAGCCGCGTTGCACCAGAATGTGCCGGGGTGCACCAAAATGAGCCGTGGTGCACCATGGGCTAGCCGCTGTGCACTAGAATGAGCCAGGGTGCACCAGAATGAGCCGCGGTGCACCAGAATGAGGCGTGGTGCACCATGGGCTAGCCGCGGTGCACCAAAATTAGCCTTGGTGCTCCGTGGGCTAGCCGCTGTGCACCAGAATGAGGCGTGGTTCACCAGAATGAGCCGTGGTGCACCATGGGCTAGCCGCAGTGCACCAGACTGAGCCGTGGTGTACCATGGGCTAGCGGCGGTGCACCAGAATGAGCCGCGGTGCACCATGGGCTAGCCGCAGTGCACTAGAATGAGTCGTGGTGCACCATGGGCTAGCCGCGGTGCACCAGAATGAGCCGGGGAGCACCAGAATGAGCCGTGGTTCACCATGGGCTAGCCGCGGTGCACCAGAATGAGTCGTGGTGCACCATGGGCAAGCAGCGGCGCACCAGAATGAGCCGCGGTGCACCAGAATGAGCCGCAGTGCACCAGAATAAGCCGTGGTGCACCATGGGCTAGCTGCGGTGCACAATCGAGATGATGACATTTAAAATTTATGGGGGAGTTTTGTTGCAATGGTGCACCAGAATGAGCTGCGGTGCACCAGAATGAATCGTGGTGCACCATGGGCTAGCCGCGGTGCACCAGAATGAGCCTTAGAGCTCCGTGGGCTAGCCGCTGTGCACCAGAATGAGCCGAGGTTCACCAGAATGAGCCGTGGTGCACCATGGGCTAGCCGCGGTGCACCAGAATGAGCCGTGGTGCACCAGAATGAGCCGTGGTGCACCAGAATGAGCCGTGGTGCACCAGAATGAGCCGTGGTGCACCAGAATGAGCCGTGGTGCACCGTGGGCTAGCCGCGGTGCACCAGAATGAGCCGTGGTGCACCGTGGGCTAGCCGCGGTGCACCAGAATGAGCCGTGGTGCACCATGGGCTAGCCGGGGTGCACCAGAATGAGCCGTGGTGCGTGCACCATGGGCTAGCCGCAGTGCACCAGAATGGGTGCACCATGGGCTAGCCGCGGTGCACCAGAATGAGCAGGGGAGCACCAGAATGAGCCGTGGTTCACCATGGGCTAGTCGCGGTGCACCAGAATGAGTCGTGGTGCACCATGGGCAAGCCGCGGTGCACCAGAATGAGCCGCAGTGCACCAGAATGAGCCGTGGTGCACCATGGGTTAGCCGCGGTGCACCAGAATGAGGCGTGGTGGACCATTGGCTAGCCACGGTGCACCAGAATGAGCCGTGGTGCACCATGGGATAGCCGCGGTGCAAAAGGATGAGCTGTGGTGCACCATGGGCTAGCCGAGGTGCACCAGAATGAGCCGTGGTGCACCATGGGTTAGCCGCGGTGCACCAGAATGAGCCGTGGTGCACCCGAATTAGCCGTCGTAGCTGTAGTGCACCAGAATTAGTCGCGGTGCACCATGGAACCAGAGCCGCACCAGAATGAGCCGTGGTGCACCATGGACTAGTCGCCGCGGTGCACCAGAATGAGCCGTAGTGCACCATGGTGCACCAGAATGAGCCCAGTGGTGCACCATGGGCAGCCGCAGTGCACCAGAATGAGCCGTGGTGCACCATGGGCTAGCGGCGAATGAGCCGTGGTGCACCAGAATGAGCCGTGGTGCACCATGCTCTAGCCGCGGTACACCAGAATGAGCCGTGGTTCACCATGGGCTAGCCGCGGTGCACCAGAATGAGCTATGGTGTACCTGAATGAGCCGTGGTGCACCATGGGCTAGCCGCGTTGCACCAGAATGTGCCGGGGTGCACCAAAATGAGCCGTGGTGCACCATGGGCTAGCCGCTGTGCACCAGAATGAGCCGTGGTGCACCAGAATGAGCCGCGGTGCACCAGAATGAGGCGTGGTGCACCATGGGCTAGCCGCGGTGCACCAAAATTAGCCTTGGTGCTCCGTGGGCTAGCCGCAGTGCACCAGAGCCGCGGTTGCACCAGACTGAGCCGTGGTGCACCATGGGCTAGCCATGCACCAGAATGAGCCGGGATGCACCATGGGCTAGCCGCAGTGCACCAGAATGAGTCGTGGTGCACCATGGGCTAGCCGCGGTGCACCAGAATGAGCCGGGGAGCACCAGAATGAGCCGTGGTTCACCATGGGCTAGCCGCGGTGCACCAGAATGAGTCGTGGTGCACCATGGTCAAGCAGCGGCGCACCAGAATGAGCCGCGGTGCACCAGAATGAGCCGCAGTGCACCAGAATAAGCCGTGGTGCACCATGGGCTAGCTGCGGTGCACAATCGAGATGATGACATTTAAAATTTATGGGGGAGTTTTGTTGCAATGGTGCACCAGAATGAGCTGCGGTGCACCAGAATGAATCGTGGTGCACCATGGGCTAGCCGCGGTGCACCAGAATGAGCCTTAGAGCACCGTGGGCTAGCCGCTGTGCACCAGAATGAGCCGAGGTTCACCAGAATGAGCCGTGGTGCACCATGGGCTAGCCGCGGTGCACCAGAATGAGCCGTGGTGCACCGTGGGCTAGCCGCGGTGTGCCAGAATGAGCCGTGGTGCACCATGGGCTAGCCGCGGTGTACCAGATTGAGCCTTAGAGCTCTGTGGGCTAGCCGCGGTGCACCAGAATGAGCCGTGGTGCACCAATGGCTAGCCGCCGTGCCCCAGGATGATCCGTGGTGCACCATGGGCTACCGCGGTGCACCAGAATGAGCGTGCACCAGGGCTAGCCGCAGCACCAGAATGAGTCGTGGTGCACCATGGGCTAGCCGCGGTGCACCAGAATGAGCAGGGGTGCACCAGAATGAGTGGTGCACCATGGGCTAGCCGCGGTGCACCAGAATGAGTCGTGGTGCACCATGGGCAAGCCGGTGCACCAGTGCACCAGGTGCACCATGAGCCGCAGTGCACCAGAATGCCGTGGTGCACCATGGGTTAGCCGCGGTGCACCAGAATGAGGCGTGGTGGACCCATTGGCTAGCCACGGTGCACCAGAATGAGCCGTGGTGCACCATGGGATAGCCGCGGTGCAAAAGGATGAGCTGTGGTGCACCATGGGCTAGCCGAGGTGCACCAGAATGAGCCGTGGTGCACCATGGGTTAGCCGCGGTGCACCAGAATGAGCCGTGGTGCACCCGAATTAGCCGTCGTGCACCATGGGTTAGTCGCGGTGCACCGGAATGAGCCGTGGTGCACCGTGGGCTAGCCGCGGTGCACCAGAATGAGCCGCGGTGCACCAGAATGAGCCGCAATGGGCTAGCCGCAATGCCCCAGAATGAGCCGCCGTACACCACAATAAGCCGTGGTGCACCATGGGCTAGCGGCGGTGCACCAGAATGAGCCGTGGTGCACCATGGGCTAGCCGCGGTGCACCAGAATGAGTCGTGGTGCACCATGAGCTAGCCGCGGTGCACTAGACTGAGCCGTCGTGCACCAGAATGAGCTGTGGTGCTCCAGAATGAGTCGTGGTGCACCATGGGCTAGCCGCGGTGCTCCAGAATGAGTCGTGGTGCACCATGGGCAAGCCGCAGTGCACCAGAATGAGCTGCAATGCACCAGAATGAGCCGTGGTGCACCATGGGCTAGCTGCGGTGCACCAGAATGAGGCGTGGTGGACCATTGGCTAGCCGCGGTGCACCAGAATGAGCCATGGTGCACCATGGGATAGCCGCGGTGCAAAAGAATGAGCTATGGTGCACCATGGGCTAGCCGAGGTGCACCAGAATGAGCCGTGGTGCACCATGGGTTAGCCGCTGTGCACCAGAATGAGCCGTGGTGCACCCGAATTAGCCGCCGTGCACAATGGGTTAGTCGCGGTGCACCGGAATGAGCCGCGGTGCACCGCAATGAGCCGTGGTGCACCAGAATGAGCAGTGGTGCACCAAAATCGAGGGTGGCCATCCGATCAAAGGCTAACCAGAGAATCGTTACCTCCACCCCATTTTTGCCAAATTCCATCGTTTAGACCACTTTTTCGGCACCCAGAATATTTTTTATCAATCCCTGAACAAGTGAAAATTGAGAAAATCCGAAAAAATGGAAAAGCATACCCCGGCATTGAATTTTGAGCTGGTTTTTTTGCAGGCGTCCATACTTAAATATATCCAACCTCGCCTCCAAGTTTCATTGGATTTCATGGTGAATTTTTTCATTGATCTGAATATGCATGCTCCCCCTAACCTATAGGAACCTTGCCTTGTATGCAACTACCAAGGCTTTGTGTGTGGTGCTCCCACGATTTTTGAGTTCCTCCAACTTATTTGATAGTGTTTCTGCATTTGTTTTGGTTAATTTTTAGTGTAGTCTATCATCGGGTGCACCGCGTCAGGCACCGGGTGCACCTCATCCGACACCAGGTCAAGCATCAGGCGCATCTCGTCAGGCACCGAGTCAAGCATAAGGTGCACCAGGCGCACCTCATGGGGCACCAAGTCAAGCATCCGGGGCATCTCGTCGGGCACCAGGTGCACAGCCCAACGCGAGTGTGGGAAGGCAGGCAGGCGCACCTCATGGGGCACCAAGTCAAGCATCCGGGGCATCTCGACGGATTTCATTTTTCGTCGAAAAACTTCGCAAAAACAATTTCTTTTGCATTTATTTTATTCATCCGTTTTCAACGGAATCCATTTTCCTTCGAAAAACAACACAAAAATTAAATTCTTTTGCTATTATTTTATTCATCCATTTTCGTCAGAATCCGTTTTCCGTCAAAAAACTTCTAAGGAATCCATTTTCCGTCGAAAAACTTCAAAAAATCAATTTCATTTGCATTTATTTTATTCATCCATTTTCAACGGAATGCATTTTGCTTCATAAAACAACACAAAATCAATATCTTTTGCATTTATTTTATTCATCCATTTTCGACGGAATCCGTTTTCCGTCAAAAAACTTCACAAAATCAATTTCTTTTGCATTTATTTTATTCATCCATTTTCGACGGAATTCATTTTCCGTCAAAAATCTTCGATGGAATCCGTTTTCCGTCGAAAAACTTCACAAAATCAATTTCTTTTGCATTTATTTTATTCATCCGTTTTTGACGGAATCCATTTTGCTTCGAAAAACTTTACAAAATCAAATTATTTTCCAATTTATTTTATTCATCCGTTTTCGACGGAATTCGTTTTCCGTCAAAAATCTTCAACTGATTTCCTTTTTAGTCGAAAAACTTCACAAAATCAATTTCTTTCCATTTATTTTATTCATCCATTTTCAATGGAATCCATTTTCCATCAAAAAACAACACAAAATCAATTTCTTTTGCATTTATTTTATTCATCCATTTTCGACGGAATTCTTTTTCCGTCAAAAATCTTCGACGGAATCCATTTTCCGTCGAAAAACTTCACAAAATCAATTTCTTTTGCAATTTTTTTATTCATCCATTTTCGACGGAATTCATTTTCCGTAGAAAAACTTCACAAAACAAATTTCTTTTGCATTAATTTTATTCATCCATTTTCGACGGAATACATTTTCCGTCAAAAATCTTCGACGGAATCCGTTTTCCGTCGAAAAACTTTACAAAATCAATTTCTTTTCCAATTTATTTTATTCATCCATTTTTTTCCGGAATTCGTTTTACGTCAAAAATCTTCAACGGATTTCCTTTTTCGTCGAAAAACTTCACAAAATCAATTTCTTTTGCATTTATTTTATGCATCCGTTTTCAACGGAATCCATTTTCCTTCGAAAAACAATACAAAATCAATTTCTTTTGCATTTATTTTATTCATCCGTTTTCGATGGAATTCATTTTCCGTCAAAAATGTTCTACGGAATCCATTTTCCGTCGAAAAACTTCACAAAATTAATTTCTTTTGCATTTATTTTATTCATCCGTTTTCGACGGAATTTGTTTTCCGTCGAAAAACTTCACAAAATCAATTTCTTTTGCATTTATTTTAATCATCCGTTTTCGACGGAATACATTTTCCGTCAAAAATCTTCGACGGAATCCATTTTTCGTCGAAAAACTTCATAAAATCAATTTCTTTTGCATTTATTTTATTCATCCATTTTCGACGGAATCCGTTTTCCATCAAAAAATTTCACAATATCAATTTCTTTTACATTTATTTCATCCATTTTCGACGGAATCCATTTTCCGTGAAAAAAACTTCACAAAATTAATTTATTTTGCGTTTATTTTATTCATCCATTTTCGACGGAATTCATTTTCCGTCAAAAATCTTCGACAGAATCCATTTTCCGTCGAAAAACTTGACAAAATCAATTTCTTTTGCATTTATTTTATTCATCCGTTTTCGATGGAATCCATTTTCCTTCAAAAAACTTTACAAAATCAAATTATTTTCCAATTTATTTTAATCATCCGTTTTCGACGGAATTCGTTTTCCGTCAAAAATCTTCGACTGATTTCCTTTTTCGTCGAAAAACTTCCCAAAATCAATTTTTTTCCATTTATTTTATTCATCCGTTTTCAACGGAATCCATTTTCCTTCGAAAAATAACACACAAAAAAATTTCTTTTGCATTTATTTTATTCATCCATTTTCGACGGAATTCATTTTCCGTCAAAAATCTTCGACGGAATCCATTTTTCGTCAAAAATCTTCTACGGAATCAATTTTCCGTCGAAAAACTTCACAAAATCAATTTCTTTTGCATTTATTTTATTCATCTATTTTCGACGGAATCCATTTTCCGTCGAAAAACTTCACAAAATTAATTTCTTTTGCATTTATTTTATTCATCCGTTTTCATCGGAATCCATTTTCCGTCGAAAAACTTCACAAAATTAATTTCTTTTGCATTTATTCTATTCATCCGTTTTCATCGGAATCCATTTTCCGTCGAAAAACTTCACAAAATCAATTTCTTTTGCATTTATTTTATTCATCCATTTTCGACGGAATTCATTTTCCGTCAAAAATCTTCGACGGAATCCATTTTTCGTCGAAAACTTCACAAAATCAATTTCTTTTGCATTTATTTTATTCATCCATTTTCAACGGAATTCATATTTTCCGTCAAAAATCTTCGACAGAATCCATTTTTAGTCGAAAAACTTCACAAAATTAATTTCTTTTGCATTTATTTTATTCATCAGTTTTCGACGGAATCCGTTTTCTTTCGAAAAACTTTACAAAATCAATTTCTTTTTCAATTTATTTTATTAATCCGTTTTCCGACAAAAATCTTCGACGGATTTCCTTTTTCGTCGAAAAACTTCGCAAAAACAATTTCATTTGCATTTATTTTATTCATCCGTTTTCAACGGAATCCATTTTCCTTCGAAAAACAACACAAAAATTAAATTCTTTTGCTATTATTTTATTCATCCATTTTCGTCAGAATCCGTTTTCCGTCAAAAATCTTCTAAGGAATCCATTTTCCGTCGAAAAACAAAAAATCAATTTCTTTTGCATTTATTTTATTCATCCGTTTTCGACGGAATTCTTTTTCCATCGAAAAACTTTCAATTTCTTTTGCATTTATTTTATTCAAAATACATTTTCCGTCAAAAATCTTCTACGGAATCCATTTTCCATCAAAAAACTTCACAAAAAAATTTCTTTTGAATTTATTTTATTCATCCATTTTCGACGGAATCCATTTTCCGTCAAAAAACTTCACAAAATCAATTTCTTTTGCATTTATTTTATTCATCCATTTTCAACGGAATCCATTTTCCGTCAAAAAACTTGACAATATGAATTTATTTTCCATTTATCTTATTCATCCGTTTTCGACGGAATTCATTTTCCGTCGAAAAACTTCACAAAATCAATTTCTTTTTCATTTATTTTATTCATCCATTTTCGACAGAATTCATTTTCCTACAAAAATCTTCGACGGAATACATTTTCCGTCGAAAACTTCACAAAAACAATTTCTTTTGACGGCATGCGCGCGATGGAAGCATCCGGTAGCGCCATGTCCATCTCGCTAGGCATGGTCGATACCATCAAGAACCAGCCCTCTCCGCCGTCAATTCCTTTCACAACTTGTTCAGTCGTGATTCATCCGGGTGCCTCCACAAGATCAACGATGCACGTAAGGCAATAACAGCCGGGACCGGGGTAAGTCCCCAAAACGAACCGCCGCACATGCATCAACGATGCTAAATCATCGTCAAGTTACTATGGGAATTCGACCTCAATGCAACGGGACATGGGCCCGAGCGCATTGAGAAGGAATTCCCCCGAAACACGTCCCACTCAGGCAACTCGGCAGTCATCGCAATTATGTCCCCAGGGCATCAGGAATCGAGAGGGACGCACCGAATGGGCGACGTTCGGTTGTGGATGCGAAAGGAATCAAGCACCCACGTGGGATGCCCCGGGATCCATTGCTCTTGCGTCGTCGATGGCTGAACGAGCCACGCCACATTGTCGTGGGAACTCAACCTTAACACAGCGGGACATTGGTGCGCACGACGTTGCTCCTAGCAGGCGTCAAAGGCCTAACCCACCTCCCTCGGTGATGTACACAATACCTAGGCCCCACAAGCATGGGAAGGCTTGCACGAGCTCTAGGGAGAGCCCCTATGGTGCCCCTACACAGCCCACCGCAGGCGTGGGAAGGCAGGCAGCTGCTTCCCCCTATAATAGCCTTATATGCAGTTGCCAGTTTTGCACAAGTAGATACCTTTTTTCTGAGGAGGAAGAAGTCCAAATTCGGACCTAGAAATTAAATTTCGGTCTAATTTTTTGCATGCATTCTTGTAAAAACCATATCTTACTGTTCCCAAAGTCTCATGATTTTTATAGATGGGATTAATTTAATATTAATTTTTCAAGAGGCGTGATTTGAGAAAATCCAAAAAAATGGAAAATCGTACCTAGGCATCGAATTTTGATCTGGTTTTTTGCAAGCATCCATGCTTAAATATATCCAACATCCCCTCCAAGTTTCATTGGATTTCATGGAAGAATTGTTTTTTAATAAATTTTTGGAGCCTATGCCTCCTCCCCCCTTATAATAGCCTTATATGCAGTTACCAGTTTTGCACAACTAGACTCCTTTTTTGCGAGGAGGAAGAAGTCCAAATTCGGATCTAGAAATTGAATTTCAGTCTGATTTTTTGCATACATGCTTGGAAAAACCATATCTTACTGTTCCCAAAGTTTCATGATTTTTCTCCATGGGATTAATTTAATATTAATTTTTCAAGAGGCGTAATTTGAGAAAATCCGAAAAAATGGAAAATCGTACCCAGGCATCGAATTTTGATTAGCCAAGAGTTTGTGTGTGGTGCTCCCACGATTTTTGAGTTCCTCAAACCCATTTGATAGTGTTTCTACATTTGTTTTGGTCAACTTTTAGTGTAGTATATCATCGGGTGCACCAGAAAGAGCCGCAATGCACTAGAATGAGCCGGGGTGCACCATGGGCTAGCCGCGGTGCACAAAAATGAGGCGTGGTGGACTACTGGCTAGCCATTGTGCACCAGAATGAGCCGTGGTGCACCCTGGGATAGCCGCGGTGCCCCAAAATGAGCCGTGGTGCACCATGGGCTAGCCGAGGTGCACAAAAATGAGCCGTGGTGCACCATGGGCTAGCCGCAGTGCACCAGAATGAGCCGCGGTGCACCAGAATTGAGTCGTGGTGCACCATGGGCTAGCCACGGTACACCAGAATGAGCTATGGTGCACCAGAATGAGCCGTTGTGCACTATGGGCTAGCCACGGTGCACCAGAATGAGCCGGGGTGCACCTTGGGCTAGCCGCAGTGCACGAGAATGAGCTATGGTGTACCTGAATGAGCCGTGGTGCACCATGGGCTAGCCGCGTTGCACCAGAATGTGCCGGGGTGCACCAAAATGAGCCGTGGTGCACCATGGGCTAGCCGCTGTGCACTAGAATGAGCCAGGGTGCACCAGAATGAGCCGCGGTGCACCAGAATGAGGCGTGGTGCACCATGGGCTAGCCGCGGTGCACCAAAATTAG
>JAVKPL010004889.1:0-23276 GCA_032173675.1 Gastrolobium villosum | reverse complement strand
AAGAATAGGGTTTTGCAACTTTAAAACCCGTTCTACGCTTGAAGCGTAGAGTTCTACGCTTCAAGCGTAGACTTACTGTCCCAGCCGTTCCAAATTCCTAGTCTACGCTTCAAGCGTAGGGTCCTACGCTTGAAGCGTAGACCCTCTGCCTCTGACCTTCCGAATTCCAAACCCACGCTTCAAGCGTAGGGTTCTACGCTTGAAGCGTAGGACTACTGACCTTTTTGAATTTCCTGCGCTGATAGCGTAGGTTTCTACGCTTGGAGCGCTCAGCCTCTGTTTACTCACCTTTTCTACGCTCTAAGCGTAGGGTTCTACGCTTGGAGCGTAGACCCACTGTCCTTTTAATCTGCTCTACGCTTGAAGCGTAGAGTTCTACGCTTCAAGCGTAGACTCACTGACTTTTCTCTTTTCTTCTCCAACTTTTTAATTTTTTTTTTTTTGGGTACCTAAAAATAAGTAGTGAAAAACAAAATAAAAATAAAAAGATAGAAATGCTGGGTTGCCTCCCAACTAGCGCGTGTTTAACGTCCCGAGCCTGACGGTTACCTCATTAAGTTGCAATGGATTTAAGGCGCAAGGCCACAACCTGTTTCACCACTGGTCCTCCATGAAAGATCTTCAACCTAGAGCCATTGACCTTGAAGGGTCTGTCTTCCTCCATGGGAGATATTTCAACAGTGCCATATGGAAAGGCCTTTTTAACCACAAAAGGACCTGTCCACCTGGATTTCAACTTCCCTGGAAAAAGTTTCAATCGGGAGTTGTACAACAACACCTGTTGGCCAGGCTCAAACTCCTTGTGTACAATCTTGCTATCATGGTATTTCTTGGCCTTTTCTTTGTAAATTCTGGAGCTTTCAAAAGCCGAATTCCTGAACTCATCAAGCTCTAACAGTTGAAACTTTCTCTTCTCAAGAGCTACTGTGGCATCAAAGTTCAAGAATTTAATAGCCCAAAAGGCTCTATGTTCAAGCTCCACAGGTAAGTGACAAGCTTTCCCATACACAAGCTGATAGGGAGACATTCCTATCGGAGTTTTGTATGCAGTTCGATAGGCCCACAGTGCATCATCCAGTCTCTTTGACCAATCCTTCCGAGAAATACTAACAGTCTTTTCAAGGATTCGCTTCAGTTCCCTGTTGGAAACTTCCACTTGGCCACTAGTCTGCGGATGATAAGGCGTAGCAACCTTATGCCTGACACCATACTTGGCTAACAGATTCTCAAACTGCTTATTACAAAAATGAGAGCCTCCATCACTTATGATTGCTCTCGGCACTCCAAACCTGGTAAAAATATTCTTCCGCAGGAAATTCACAACCACCTTGGCATCATTAGTAGGAAGAGCTGTTGCCTCAACCCACTTAGAAACGTAGTCAACAGCTACCAAAATATATTGGTTGGAATAGGAAGATGGGAATGGTCCCATGAAGTCAATCCCCCATAAATCAAATAATTCTACCTCCATAATAGTGTTTAGAGGCATCTCATCTTTACGGGAAATGTTCCCTGTCTTCTGGCATCTTTCACACTTTTCAACATATTCTCTAGCATCTTTGAAAAGTGTAGGCCAATAATAGCCACTTTGCAACACCTTTTGGGCAGTTCTGTTCCCACCAAAATGGCCACCATAATCAGAATTGTGACAATGCCATAAAATTCCCTTGATTTCCAACTCTGATACACATCTTCTCAAGATTCCATCAACACATTGGAAATACAGAAATGGATCATCCCATACATACCTCCTTGCATCATATAAGAACTTTTTCACTTGTTGCTTTGTGAAATTAGGAGGTATTTTCTTGATTACTTTAAAATTTACAACATAAGCAAACCAAGGTTCCACATGCAACGCAAAAATTGGCTTTTCAGACAAATTCAAAGAGATTGTAAGAACTTGTTCATCCGGAAAAGAATCGTTGATCTCTATAGCAGGATCATCTTGCAGGTTCTTCTCTCGAATTCTTGACAAGTGATCAGCAACTTTATTCTCCATCCCCGACTTGTCTTTTATTTCTAAATCAAATTCTTGGAACAACAACATCCACCTTAGCAGTCGTGGTTTGGCATCTTGTTTAGAGATCAAATACTTTATAGCTGCGTGATCAGTGAAGATGATGGTCTTGGCACCGAGGAGATATGGTCTAAATTTATCAAGTGCATAGACCACAGCAAGCATCTCCTTCTCTGTTGTTGCATAATTCACTTGTGCTTCATTCAGAACTTTGCTAGCATAGTAAATTACATGCAACAGTTTGTTTCTTCTCTGCCCAAGAACAGCACCAATAGCAAGATCACTAGCGTCACACATCAACTCAAACGGCATACTCCAATCAGGAGATATCAAGACAGGAGCAGTAGTGAGCTTTTCCTTTAGCAAATTAAATGCTTTAAGGCAAGCATCATTGAAAACAAACTCATTGTCTTTCATTAGAAGTTGACTTAGTGGCTTGGCAATTTTAGAGAAATCCTTGATGAATCTTCTATAAAAGCCAGCATGACCAAGGAAACTTCTCACTCCATTAACATTAATTGGAGGAGGTAGTTTTTCAATGAGCATCAGTTTTGCTTTATCAACTTCTATACCTTCCTTTGAAATTTTGTGTCCAAGCACAATGCCTTCTTGGACCATGAAGTGACATTTCTCCCAGTTGAGAACCAGGTTTGTCTCTTGGCATCTTTTCAGTACCTTAGACAAATTGCATAAGCAATCATCAAAACAAGAGCCAAAGACCGAAAAGTCATCCATGAATACCTCCAAGAACTTTTCTACCATATTTGAGAAAATTGATAACATGCACCTCTGAAAAGTAGCAGGTGCATTGCATAGTCCAAACGGCATCCTCCTATAGGCAAAAACGCCAAAAGGACAAGTGAATGCTGTCTTCTCCTGATCTTCAGGAGTCACTGCAATTTGATTATAGCCACTGTATCCATCTAGAAAACAATAATAAGAATGACCCGCCAACCTTTCTAGCATTTGATCCACAAAAGGGAGAGGAAAATGATCCTTCCTTGTTGCTTCATTAAGCCTTCTATAGTCGACACACATCCGCCAGCCAGTAATTGTCCTGGTAGAGATTAGCTCATCCTTATCATTCTTCACCACAGTGACACCCCCTTTCTTAGGCACGGTTTGTACAGGGCTTACCCATGCAGTATCTGATATTGAATAAATCATACCTGCATCAAGAAGTTTGACCACTTCTTTTCTCACTACTTCTTTCATCATGGGGTTTAATCTCCTCTGAGGCTGCCTTACAGGTTTGATATCATTCTCCATGAGAATTTTATGCGTACAGAAGGAAGGACTTATACCCTTTAGATCAGCCATGGACCATCCTAAAGCAGTCTTGTGCTTTAAAAGAACTTGTTTCAGCTTCTTCTCATCATCAGCAGATAACCTGTTATTTATGATCACCGGATATGTTTCATTATCCCCCAGGAACATATACTTTAGAGTAGGAGGTAACTCCTTAAGATCAACTTTAGGAGCACCTATTTCTTTGTCAGATGTCTTCTGTTCAAGGAACTCATCAGCAGCTTTAATGTCTTCCTCAAAAGGGATATGATCTCTCTCTTGCAATTCAACAGTCAATTCTTGCAAGGGAGTTTTATCTTCATGTACCACCTCTTCTAAGACATTAATTTCAAAACACTCACTATCATCATATGGTCTTTTCATTGCATCAAAGACATTGACAGTGATTGTGTCTTCATTCATCCTTAGCACCAGCTTTCCCTGCTCTACATCAATCATTGCACGGGCTGTGGCCAGGAAAGGTCTACCCAATATGAGAGGCATTTCATTTTCTACCTCCATATCAAGCACAATAAAATCAGCCGGAAAGATGAACTTGTCAATTTTTACAAGGACATCTTCGACTATACCACTTGGCTTCCTTAAGGATCTATCAGCAAGCTGAAGAGAAACCAAAGTAGGCTTCAATTCAGTAATCCCCAAGGCTTTACAGACAGATAAGGGCATC
Organism: Gastrolobium villosum; assembly: GCA_032173675.1. Taxonomy (NCBI): domain Eukaryota; kingdom Viridiplantae; phylum Streptophyta; class Magnoliopsida; order Fabales; family Fabaceae; genus Gastrolobium; species Gastrolobium villosum. Next base: position 19,281 of record JAVKPL010004889.1, on the reverse strand, counting down.
AGATTAATGCTCGCCCCTAAATCACACAAAGCTTTGCCAATCTTTGTATCTCCAATTTCAATTTCAATGTTGAAGCTTCCAGGATCACGAAGTTTAGGAGGAAACTTCCTAGTGATAATAGCACTGCACTTCTCAGTAAGTGCAACTGTCTGACACTCTTGTAGCTTATGCTTCCTGGAGAGGAGATCTTTCATGAATTTTGCATAATTTGGCATATTAGCCAATGCTTCAGCAAACGGAATGTTCACATGCAACTTCTTGAAAATCTCAAGAAATCTGTCATAGCTTTTTGCTTTCAATTCTGGCTTCAACCTTCCAGGATAAGGTGCCATTTTCATAAGATACTCTTCACTAAGTTCAAATTTTTCTTTCGGAAGAGTAGATTGCTCCTTCACATCATCAGCCGGTTTCAATATTTCAGGAGACTTTTCAGCTTCTTTTTCAGACTTCTCCTCCTGTTCAACCTTCTCTTCCTCTTCTATAGGTTTTGGTGGGGATGCCACCACTTTCCCGCTTCTAGTTATAACTGCCATACAATTTTCCTTGGGATTGGTAGTAGTATTACCAGGAAAGGTACCTGGAGCTCTATCAGATAGCTGTTGGGCAAGTTGACCAACCTGATATTCCAGGTTCTTGATTGAAGCTTTAGTATTCCTGGACTCAGCTCTACTTTCCTCAATGAAAGCATTGGTACTTTTTTGATTAGCCTTACTCTCTTCCATGAAAGCGTTAGTACTTTGTGCTAATGTTCCTACTAAACGCTCCAGGTCAGAAGGCTCTCTTTGTGGAATAGGTGGTGGCTTTAGATAGTTGTCAGACTTCATATCTAAACCAGTACCTTGATAACTCTTCCTTTGGTAGCTATTACCGCCAGCAGAATTATTCTGATTCCTTGAGAAATTTTGCTGATTAGGGCGCTGGTCATACCAAATGCCATTTACCTGCACCTGTTGAGAAGAATCTGAAGACATCAATGTAGGACAAGCATTGGTGTCATGATCTTCATGACAGTATTCACAGTCAAAAACAACTGCATTTGCTTGAACTTTAGAAAGCTGCATCCTCTCAAACTTTGCATTCAGATTAGACATCTGTTGTGATAACAACTTTTGCTCTGCCAGCATTGCATTATTATCATTGAGTGGCACTACTTCCCTTTTTCCTGTCCTTGAAGATGTCTCATTCTCATTTTTAGCTAACTTGTCAATCAGATGATATGACTCTGAAGCTAGCTTATCACCCAAAGAACCGCCTGCTGCAGTATTAATAACCAGTTTCGTTTCCGGTAGACAACCATTGAAAAAGATTCTCACTTGGTCCCCTTGAGATAGGTTATAATGAGGAACCTTTCTCATGAGGGCCTTGAATCTATTCCAAGAAGCGCAGATGGTCTCTCCCATTTGTTGTTTGAAAGATGTGATATCATTCACCATGTTGTTGTATTTCTCCATGGGGAAGAACTCTGCAAAGAATTTTTCAGACAAGTTTTCCCAAGAAATGATGCTATCAGCAGGTTGTCTTTCCACCCAATCAAGAGCTTTTCCCTTAACAGAAAAAGGAAAAAGTCTCAATCGTATTGCATCATCAGAAACGTGTGGAGGCTTTGTGGAGTCACAGATTCGTAAAAATCTGTCAACGAATCTGTGAGGATCTTCATTGTCCTCTCCTCCATATTTCTCTCTCTCGGCCAACTGAATGATGTTGGACTTGAGCTCCCATTGATTGTTCCCAAGTTCTGGTGGAACAATTCCAGCATTGGGCCGGTTAAAGATAGGTGTGAGAATGGTGTTCATCCGAGGATCAACATTCTGATTAGGAGCAGCCATCTCCGGTATTTCCAGTGATAGGGTTTCAGCTACTGGAATGGGAGTTGTCTGTGCCCTTTTTCTTTCCTTCTCCCTTTGAGCAATTCGTTCGCTTCTCCTTAGAAAAGCACTGCTTTGCATACAACTTCAGAGAAAAGATTAGTAGCACAGATATAAAACAAAAATAAAATTAAAAATAAAATAAAAACAATTTAATCTTTAAAATCAAGATTAATTGATTTTAGAAAAACACTCCCCGGCAACGGCGCCAAAAACTTGACGTGGATCGGCAAGTGTACCGAATCGCGCAAGTAATAAGTAGTAAGTCAGGTCGAATCCACAGAGAGTGTATCTAAATCAATTAAACTATTCTTTCGAAGATTAAATGATCCAAGAGGTTTTTGACACGAATGTCAGGATTGTGTGGAAATTTGATTTGTAAAATAAAACGTGTTTTTGTTCTTTTTGAATATTTGAGAATCCAACAAAATAAGAGTTTGGAAATTTATGAGAAAACGCTGCAGTTAGAGAACACTTACCGATGATCCCCTCCTTTTACTCTGGATTAAGTTTGAATATCAATATATATATCGCGAAATTAGATAATTATCAGATAAAAATATCATTAGTTAATTCTCAATCCCTTGAAGAATTAACCCTTTAACCCCATATAAAACCCTAATTCCTTGAGGTGCCTTATATGAGATCAAGCATAAAGATCGATAATTAAGACATCTACAATATGAATCATGTCTATCCCTAGATCATGTTCATACCGTCGTTCTATCCCCTTTCTGGATTAACCACCGCAGATTCCTCTTGTTGGCCCTAATCCTCAGATTTACTATCAATTACTAGATTGATCAGATCTAATAATAACAATAACAATACGAGCAGAATAGAACGAAATTCAAAAGATATATATATAAATATAAACTCAATCCATTGTATCAGGGGTTCACAAGGGTTCGTGACCCTAACCACAACAAAGAGGTTCTAGCCAACCATTATCATGGCTAAAATCCAATATTCAAATAAAGACATCAAATTACAGGAACTACAGAAAGGTAGAAGAAGAAGATGCTCCTCCCCAAATCTCCAGAGCCTTTCTCCTCAGAATGACCTAAAATCTGTTCCGAATGACCAAGTGTGTCTTTAGGGTTGTCTTTTGCCCTTTTTATACACCTCAGAATTCTCCTTTCCTCGCAACTGACAGCTGTCCATTTCAACCCTACGCTTGGAGCGCAGGATCCACGCTCCAAGCGTAGAAACACTGTTTGATTTCTCCTTGTCTACGCTTCAAGCGTAGGGTTCTACGCTTGAAGCGTAGACTCACTGCCTTGGGTCTCTTCCTACGCTTCAAGCGTTGAGTTGAACGCTCCAAGCGTGGAGATTCTGTCTGATTTCTTCTTGCTCCTTTATTTGACCTTTTTCTCCTATAAACATGAAGAATTTGAGTGAGAGAGTGTCTGACAATTTTTATTCAATAATTTCACCACATATACACCTTTATACACAATTTTAGATCTGATTCTATGCTTTTTTGATCTATAAAAGTATATATGCTGAGAGCATATCAAGGATTCAAGAAGGAAGATGGCCTCAAAGCTCAAGAAATGGAGAAGAACCCAATGGAGCAGTGTTTCTGGTCAGCCACCTTCAATAAGTCACGTAGAATGAGTGTATGGCCTAGGGTTTTGGGCCATACTTTAGTATTTAAAGAGGTTTAAGTCATAAATACACAGTATTATCGTTAATTGCTACGCTTAGCATTTTAATCCCAAACTTAGGATTCTTAACCTACTCAATTTTACAAGATTTATCATATTTTTATTTTATTTTTCGGAGCATCTGTCCGGTACGCGCTTTTCCATAGCCAGTATCAGTTCTGGCACCAGTTCTAATTATTTTGACTTGAAACTCGTTTTACTAGTCCGATATAATATTCTAGAAATTATCATGTACTTATTATAAGATCCAAAAAACGACTTTCATCATTATTACTCGCTTACTATAATTATTAAAGCCTCATAATAATTATTATGGTCAATTATGAAATTATTTCCTAATTATCACAATTTATTAATTAATCTCCTTAATTAACGGTACGGGTTCTTACACCTCTCCTATACAAAATATTAAACCCATAAATTATTAGTTAAAAGTTATTTTAAGCTTAAACTAAAAATTAGTTGTTTGCCAGCTCTGTTTCAAATTGAAATCATCATAAAAAATATGATAAACGTCCATTATTTAGACAAACACAAATATGATAAGAAATAAAAAAATATTCTAAAAATAAAGATTTTTAATGAAAAAAATATATCAAAGAATGAATAAATTTTTTTAGTAAAAGAAAGTTTCATAAAAAAATATACTTAAAAAGATTTGGATGCATCAAATCTTAGTAATACACATGACTCTACCCTATTTTTATTTTTATTTTTTTGGTGTACTGTCTCTACCCTATTTTGGTGACATTATTATGATTTTGGACAAAATGAGGAGATCAAATGATTTGTTATTAAGGTAGAAAATGAAATTATAAATATAAATTTATAATAAAAACATAACTAAAATTTAAATATGAAGATGAGCTTCTAATTCATCTTATTTATTATAAAAATATTTTTCTATAATAATAACTTTTATATAAATATATTTTGTTAATGAGATTGAAGTATTTATCCTTCTGAATGACATAGAATTATATTATTTTAGTTAAAATTACAGTATTTTTGGGTTAGAAAAATAATTACACAATAAGAATTATGATGAAAAATGTGAAAGAATTTTTTAATTTAAATATTAAATAAAAAATAATAATTTTAACTAAAATAATTAACAAACATTTTTTTCCTTTGCTAAAAGGTGAGGAGAACTTGAGAACCAAAGAAAATAAGCCGCCAAAGCCCAAAGGTGCACTTTATGCTAAAAAAAATCAATCGAAAGGAAAAAGAGGGAAAAACCAAATAAATATCCCAATTAGCGCCAAAATTTTGTAGAATAGTAACTATTTTGTCATGCTTCACCATATTATTTACCATACTGTCACGTGAAGAGCAGTGGCGGACCCAGAAATTAAAATAATGGGGGGCGAAAACAAAAAATATTATATTATAAATAAAAATACTTACTATACAATATAAATAGAATATGATTTTTAACAATATATTTTGAATGAAGTTAATGTATTATAAAATGTATCGTGATTTTTTACCTTAATATATATTATATTTTTGTCAATTCATATTCGGCTTTATATCATATAGATCTAAATGGTTTTATTTTTTAATAAGACAAAATGGTTATATTTTTATATTTTTGTCTTATTTTACACAGTTAAATTTTTTAATTTGAACCATTCAACCAGTTTCTGTGGAAGTGTTTCTACTTCTATATCTTATTTAATTATTTATCAATTATTAATTATTGTTTTAATTGTTGGTTTATGTTTTCAAAATATTTTTTATCCATATGGCTTCTCATTTACCTTCCAGTGAAGCACCATGAACTTCTCTAATTGTCACTATCCATGCACTGGTTAGCAATTTCTACAGTCCACAATACTTGTGTTTATCCTGTCCTCAATAATTCACCCAGATATTCATATATTAAAAAATTTCATAGAATTTTAGGGGGGGCGGGGGCCACTCCTAGCCCCCATGTCGGTCCGCCCCCGGTGAAGAGTAAAAATTTCCGAAATGCCACGCGGCATAATTCGTTACACTGTGCAACAAATTATGTTTGCAACTAATTCATTACTGAAATATATTGTGTCAGGCTGCACAATTAAATAATTTATTGACTGTGCAGCCTGACACACAGCGAATTATTTGCAATTATTCCGAGAATTTTTACCAAGTTTGATAAATAATTCGGTAAAGAAAATGGTTCTCCCAAGTTTTGTTACAAACACACACATACAGTTGAATTAAATTAAAGTTCCATTCCCCCTTTCATTCTATGTAACTATTCATCTCTCACAGCACAGAACACACCCATATGAATTATTTACAAAGCTTGCTTATTGCATGAAATGAAATTGGAGTTCACCACTTTCTTCTTCACACTATTATTATGAGCATGCAGCATCATCATCATCACCACAAAGGGGACATAGTGTTTGCAAGGGTTCAATTCCCTCACCAATGGTGTCCCGCACTCGTTCTCCGTTCCGACAACCTCGGCGTCTTCGTCTCCTTCTTCGACGAAATCATCTCACCCTCGTACTTCGTGGAATCCGAGGTTGTCCCCTTCGAGGATGCATTCCCTTCCCTAATGTCCCGTCACAACAACAGCTATTACAAATGTGACACGTTCCGCGTGTCGCTTCACTCTGCGCTCAGGTTGTTGGGTCAGAGGGTAATTTCGGGTTTGCGGTGTCGCTGTCAAATGGGGCAGACACAGAGGAAGATGATTGAAAATGGGTTTGGTGGGTCGGGTTATTGTTTTGACCCGAATGGGGTTTTGGGTTTTGTTTTGAATGCTGCTGTTTCGCCTTGGGTTGAGACCCCTCGTTTTGTTGATGCTGTTAGTGTTGTTGCTCAGCTTCATGCTTTTCGAAGTTATTGTTCTATTCAGCAGAGGAGAGTGCACAGAGAAACCCAAAAAACAGGTTTTTTTTTTTTCTTGTTTTTGATTGAGGTGTTTTTATTTTCTTGGCTGGGAATTTTGATTGAAGTGTTTGATTACTACATTTACTGAAACAACAAATAGGGACACTAATGGAAATTAGGGGTTAGGGATTGTGCATGGTTGGTGCGGTTTTTCTATTCCAAATCAAAACGAACCGGTTTTAGCCGAACCAAACTAGTTTTTTTATCAACCGGTTTTGGTTCTGAACCGGTTATAAGGAAAAAAAATTTGATTTGGTTCTTTTGATTCTCAAACTGATTCCGACAAAGTGGTGTGTTCATTGAACCGATTTTAAGGCAAAAAATATTGAAATAAAAAATAATAAAAATGCTTGTAATTAAGGGGAAAAAAATCAGTTCGGCTTTTTTGGTTTTCAAGCCGGTTCAAATAAAGTGGTTTGGTTCTTGAACCGGTTTTACATAAAGTGATGCGGTTATTCAACCGATTCAAAAAATGTGGATTTTTGGTGTGTTTTAGTTTGGTTCACTATTTAGTTTGCTTCTTTTGGATTTTTTCACACCCAAGTGGTACGAGGTAATTTTTTTTTTTATTAATTTTTCTGGTTGTTATTTTTGGAGGGTCAGAGAATTGATAATTTTATTGGGGGAGTGTGAGTTTAATATAGTATTCGAGTTTATGGACAGTTTGTAATAGTATGAATTTCTTAACAGTGTAGTTAATGTGGTTTGAGCCTTTTGAGGATTACCAGGCACTTTGATTTTGAGAGATTGCTGGAAAAAGACACTGATTATTTGCTAATTTAGATTGTAAATTGCAAAGACATTCTTCAGTTTTCTTGGTTTTAAAATTTGGCCTAAGCTTGAATTCATGAGTCAGGTGTGCTTCTAATTCTTCTAATGGTAGTTCATCTCTAGAGTGTATAGACCATATCTGATCTGGGTAATATCATCAAAAGGCAAAGATGCAATTTCTGGTTGTATATCTGTTCCGGATGACCCAACTACTGGGGGCCTAATGGTTTTGGCCCAACCCAGGCTCCAACCCACGTCAGCCCTAAAGACTGTCATGGATCTTCCCGTCCCCCAATGCTGCGATCACCCCCAAGGGGAAGCACCAAAACATCCCATCTTGGGACCCCAACCCCTAAAGGCGGCCACCGCAGGCACCTTAAAAGGAAACTCCCCCTTTGCCCAATGCAGACAGCGCCAGGCGCAAAAGGCGCAGCGTTGCCACCACGGCAGCGCCTGACACGCCCAACGCTGCTACCATGGGAGTAAATCCCAAGGAGAGTTGACCCTCTCCTCACCAACCCACACCTCTTTCCCTATAAATAGCCCCTTTGGGCACACCATGAAGGTATCTTATGTATCGTTATTCTTCCCTTTACTTGAGTTACACCATACACACACATTAGCTTTGATTGTCATCAACTTGCTTGGAACAGTGCCATCTAGCCTGGTCTTTACCTTCGCTATTGGCATCACCCATAGATTGACTCATCCCTGAAGGAAACATAGTGGGCTTATAGCTCCCAACGGTACATTGGCGCCGTCTGTGGGAAACTATAAACTTCTATTCCCATTCTCCTACTAGTTGTCCAAAGATATTGCCTTTCCTGACAGTTAAACATGGCTGTTATTACGCGAAGGGCCGAGCAAACAAGAGTCGGGACCCCCGAAGGTCACGTACAAACGGTTCATTCCAACTCTCCGCAATCCATGCATTCGGCCCCTACCAAGCAAGCTGTCGGTGTGGCTCTCCCCCCGGGACTACAGTCAGTTGGTCCTCAGCTACCTGCAGCCAATGCTGGAGCAGCACAAGTAAATCGCCGCGGTGTAATACGTGAGGCCCAAGGGGAAAATCTAGTTCCTGCCCAGCCGCCACCACCGGGCGTTCGTTTCGGAATACCACTACCCACTGCTGGCCCACAAACCATCCCACCCCCTTATCAGCCACGACCCGCCCAAAGCCAACCGCTACCCCTGTATAACGAGTATCATATCCCTGCGATTGCCCCATATCACCCCAGACCTTACGGTCAGAACGTACTCACTCCCTTCCCTACACCTTTCCTTACCGGTTATCCGTTCTACGGCTTACCACCTCAAAACCCGGCCACTGCACAGATCACTTATGAACCCTGGCCAGCCACAATATGTTGCCCACCAAGGCCCCGCCCTCTCTTATTCTGTCGAAAGCCCCGGTTGCACCTTGCCAGCCACCCGTCCAGCATGCACACAACCCAGATCTACGGATAACACATGCTACTACGTCGGGACGTAACAAACCCCTGACTGACATCCTACGCCTGACCCCCATACCTCAAAAGGCCCTTCCAACATCACCACATATGTCGGAGACACTGATCCCTTCGAATGGATGCAAAAGTTTGAAGTGGCGATGACTCTTCATGGCGAAACCGACCTCCTCATGTGCCGAACGTTCCCAACACTCCTGGGAGGAAGGGCTTTGACGTGGTACACCACTCTACCAACCGGAAGCATAGCATCGTGGGATGATTTGGCCAGCAAATTCCAAACCCACTTCGCAACAAGTCGCCCAGTTCCCAAGTCTGTACATACCCTTGAAAAGGTTCGCCAACGCCCAGGTGAATCCCTCAGGTCCTTCTTAGACCGCTTCGACAAAGAGGCCCTCCAGGTGCAACGATTGGACCCTAAGGTGTAGGTGCACATACTCCTGTCAGGCCTATAGCAAGGGGCGTTTGCATATGAACTCGCCCGCCACGAGATCACTGACCTTGAAGAGGTCAAAAAGAAAGCCCAGGAGTTCATGAGGATCGAAGAATACGAAGGGAGCAGAGCAGAAGACTCTCATGCCCAAGAAAAGAAAGTCAGCAAAAAGGACCACGACGATGACGAAAGGAAGGACCATAAGAAGTATGCCAATTGCCCTTTAGGGCGAGATACCCAAAGACGCCACTCACACAGCGTCCTACAAACTGATTACAAAGAACACAAGACTAACCCCCGGCACCAGTTTCCGGCGAGAGAAACCACTGTTTACTGCAAGTTCCACCGTAGAAATGGCCACAGTACAGAAGAGTGCAGGTCCCTCAAGGACGAGATCGATGAACTGATCAAAGGCAGCCCCCAAAGGCAGAACAGCAACGCGGGGCGCGAGAACACTGGCGGTAGACGTCGCCGAGAATGGACTAGGTCGCCAGAAAGGCGACGAGCAGGCCCGTCCAACTACAAGCCCCACCGAGAGCACAACCGAAGGGAAAATTCCCCAAGAAGCCGCCAAGCCCCAACCAGCCCAACTGTCGCTGAAGGGCGCCAGGAACGCGAGGATGACCCGGCTGTCATCAAGCACGGAGTAATAAACATGATAGCGGGAGGACTAAGTGGCGGCGGGGAAACAGCTAACGCCAGAAAGAGGCATTTAAAGCAATGTCTGGCGGTGTCAAGCAGAGCCATCGGCAAAGTCAAAGCCAGTACCAACCACAGCAAGCCCAAAATCATTTGGGACAGTGGCAATTTGGGCGACGTCCTGCCCGGACATGACGACCCCCTGGTCATTCAAGCCATAATAGCTAACTTTGGCTTGAATCGCGTCTTTGTCGATCATGGCAGTTCTGCTGACATTTTATTTTTACCTTGTCTTAGAGCTTTAGGGTTTACAATAAGTGACCTAACCCCTGTTGCCGGTGAACTATCAGGTTTCAACGCTACGGTGACCAAGCCCCTCGGCATGATAAATTTGCGCTTGCCACTTGGAACGCCGCCCACTTCAAGATCTGCCGACATCCAGTTCCTAGTTCTTGACACTCATCAGCGTATAACGTGATCCTCGGAAGAAGGATGTTCGCCACGTTTGAAGCAAGCGTTTCTCACCCACACATCCCGTAGAAATTGGGGAGCCCTAATGGAGAAAAGATCAGGTGACTGAGGTATCCAATAGTCAAAACCTCAACGAAGCACTGGATCTCTTGGACGAGCTCCGAGAACGCGCAGCACAATCTGAGCGCCAAGCCAAGGAGAGGATTGCCGAACGGTATATCAGAAGGGTAGTAGTGAGAAGATTTGAAGTTAAAGACTTAGTCCTTAGGCGAGCAGATGTCGGAAACAAGAACGCCCACGAGGGTAAACTCGCCCCTAATTGGGAAGGACCTTATCGAGTAACTAGCAAGCTAGGTGGAGGAGCTTATACTCTAGAGACACTGGAAGGGAAAGCCATCCCCAGGGCATGGAATGTCGACAAGCTCAGGCGGTATTATAGTTGAATCGTAATGTAACTTGTAGGCTGCACTCTTTTCCTTCCCACATTTTATCCCAATGGGTTTTGCCTGGGAAGGTTTTTAAAGAGGCAGTGGATCTTTGTGATTAATTCAAATAATGAAAGAAAGCTTCCGGTAATTACACTATGTCTCTAATTCTTAGCATCAAACGTTGAACTGAGATGGTTCTCACCCCCAGCCAACGCCCAAATACGAGATGATTCTCACCCCCGCCAAACGTTGGACTGAGATGGTTCTCACCCTATGCCCAATTACGGACGGTTCTCATCCCCACCAAACGCTGGACTGGGATGGTTCTTACCCCTAGCCAACGCCCAAATCACCCCCAGCCAACGCCCAACTACGGGACGGTTCTGACCCCCGCCAAGCGTTGGGTTGAGATGGTTCTCACCCTCAGTCAACGCCCACAAGCGGGACGGTTCTCACCCCCGCCTTGAGTTGGGCCGGGATGGTCCTTACACCCAGATAACGCCCAGTTAATTAAAAGGTTCAGCGATTAAAAGACAGACAGAAAGCAAAGGGTTCAAAGATAGATAAAAAGCAAAAAACCAAGTTCATTAATTGTCTAGAAGTGCAGATCCGCGGCTGACATGCCAACCACGGCCAAGAAACTAAAATTACAAGTACAAAAAACTGCAGCCTAGGGTTCACAATCTCCGGTTGCGACCATTTCCTCAACAGCTTGGGTGGTCTTTTCGGTCACGCCCTCTTCATTAATTTCTAGGGCCTGTTCAGTCGCGCCCCCTGCCACACCCTCACCCACCGCCACGCTTGGAAAACCCGAAGTCATGTCAACAGTTGGAATGTCACGCCTAACCTCATCCTCTTCAGTTGAAACTTCATCTTCATCAGCCTCTGGTCCTACCTCAATCACGACTACCTCGCCGCCCGCTAGGCGCTTGCCGATCTTGTTACCCTCTACATCGTAGTCGGGACTGAAGCCAGTCAAGTCAAGCTCAGGATGCCGAACAGCAACTTGTTGAAGGGCGCTGTTGAAGGAGTCATACATAAGGCTGGTCAAGGTTTCTTCCAGTTTCTTCACCTGCTCAGTGGCTTTTTTGAAATCCTCTTGGACGGCGTGGAGGTTTCCGTGCGCAGTAAACAGATCAGCCGACAGTTGGACTTTCTCAGTCCGAAGACTCTTTTTCTTTCTTGGCCTCGTCCAAAGATTTCGTTAGGCCATCCTTTTCAGAGATAAGGCGCTTGACCTCAGCTTCCTCCTTCTTCAGTCAAGCGGACAAGGACTTGTTCGTAGCTTTTTTGTCTGCCACCTCTTTGCCCTGGCGCCCAACTTCGGCTGCAAGACCATCCGCCTTACGCCCCATCTCCTCAAGGCGACCGTCCTGAGAAGAACAGCGATCGTCAATAGCAAGGGCGACCTCTTGCATGCCCAAGATACGGCCTATGACCACTTGGGTGCGGTTCATAAATTCCTGGAGATCAATTCGCTCTAGCACTGCCATCTTAGGACGCCCAATGTCTGGAAACCCGAAGTTAAGATCCCCTTCAGAAAGTTTGAGTGCCCTACCAACTGGGATTTCAGCAAGTGGAGGAGGAGAGTCATGCGCGCCATCCGCCCCTTGAGGTTCGCCGTCGTCAAAAGTGTTGTTCACCATCGTTTCGTTGCCACCAGAATCCGTAGTAAACTGCCTACGCTCAAACTGGTCGAGGCGTGTCGCCTTTGGACCCCTCGGCGGAGTTAAAGTTCCAGATGGCCCCCGTTTATGAACCGAAGTCCCCGGGGCAGGCGACCCTGACCCTAGTGTTGTTTCACTCGTTGAAGAACCTCCCATCAGGTTCGTCGGCTCTTTAATGATGGGGCCAGTCGCCCTCTTCGCCAGCTCGTCAGCAGGGATATCTGCAGCAGACCTGATCTTCTTCTTTTTCTCGAAGGTTGCTTTCCTTTTGCCTTTCTCCACATCCCTCTTCTTGAAGGCAGGATTTGGGTTGGCTTGAGGAACCATGCCCTTAGAGGCCCTGAGCTTGGCAGCCGCCTCACGTGCGAGTTTCAGCGCCTCCATCGGTAAGCTCTCAACTGCAGAACAAGAAAGGAAAGTGTTAGAAAAATCAGTCAATAATCTATACATAGTCACAAAGGGTACGCTACGCCACCACACCTCCGTGACACAACACTTGCTTCGAAGGCCATCGGTCAAGACCCTTCTTTACATCCGCAAACCAGTCCACTACAAGTACCTCGTTTGGCAACAAGGACCCCCACCCAAAAGAATACTCGCTAGCAGGCGTCTCATAATGGGCCTTAGTCCAATATAGCGGAAACCGACTCTTCCCGGTTGTCCGATCAACAAAAAAGGGTAACTCCCCCTCGCCAAGAACGGGCTCAATCCAAAAGAAAGTATACCTCCAATTCTTGTATGAGTTAGCGTATTGGGCAAATATTGACCTCGGTCCGTTGCCCGCCTTCAGTGTAAAAATCTGAATAGCTTAAGGAAGAGGGCCACCATGCAGGCGGTATCTTATAAAGCCCCAGGTCTTCATATATGGCGTCCCACACGCCATACTTCACAAGTCATCCATCCTCTGGGTGATATCTACCTAGGCGGTTGTCTGTAGACTCGTCATATTTACGACGGTGAAAGGACTGAGAAATATTGGGAATGTGGCCACGCGAGGTACTCAGGGCAACCGAAGTGTCGGCCGTCGGATTGATTGCTCTCAGAGAGCGAGGATTGTAATAATACTCTAAAGGGCGATTTTGTGGGTGACGGTTAATAGGGGACAAAGGGCGAATAAGCCGCCTTGAGTCAAGACCAGAACGCCGTGAAACACGGCGATATGAACTTCTCCTTTGATCACGAGAGCAACCAGAAGACCCTAAACGACTCCTTTGAGTAAGTTGAGGCCTAACCCCTTTATTGGAACCCCCACTACGTCGCCCCCCAGAGCTCGCAGGCGAACACCTACCAGACCCAGAAGTCACCCCACCACACGACCCCTGGCGTTCACTACGAGTTCGGAAGCTAGACGCCTCACCCAAATAGGGAAGCACTGGCCCTAAAGCCCTTTCCGGCAGGAGATTTTGAATCTCCTTTTCGGTAAAACCAAGCAGTTCTGGAACCCTACCATGGGGCAGCATCTCTACCCCAGGGATTAAAGAATGGTAAGAGGGAAAACTACTGCCTTCCCCACCACGCTTTGCGAGATATTCCTACATAGCAGACCCAACCGAACAGCCTTCGAGTGTGTCGAAGGCCTCGTCAAATTCCTCCTCCTTAACTTCAACCTCTAGCTCCGGCAAGAACAACCCAGGTACCCCCGTCATCTCAACCACTACCAGAGAAGGAGAAGAGAAGCAAACTAAAAGAAATGCGAAGGAATATCAAAAGCCACAAGCTAGAAACATTGTACATGAGAAAATGCAGGCAGGGAGGGAACGAAGACCGGTACGAGCACTACCGTAAAGAAGGAAACACACAGGTGGAGTATGCAGAAACACGAGGAAGCTGAGATAGTGTGAAGAAGAGTCCTCAAGATAGGTTAACCCCCATTTTTAAAGGTGGGGGGAGAAGATCAAGAAGTCGTACACGTGTAGGTTCTCCCTTTCCTGACCGCAGGATGTCATAACCATCAGATAATGGGCGGCTATGGTGAGGGGCTGGATGGTAATGTCCAGGGGACAAGCCACCCGTCGCGTCGCATTAATGTGCCGTGCCTCGTGACGTTTAAGTTCTGCAATTAATGGTAATGATAGCAGAAACCATCATTACTGCTCTTCGAAAACTGAAAAGACACTTTGCGTGTCAGAGAGCTAAAAAGCCCAAGATATCCCCTACAAACAAAGCAGGCGAGGAGTCCCAGGCGCTAAGTCATTCCATCAACGGGCGCCGCTTGAACTCCATTCAACGACGCCCAAATACTATACATTGGCGATGGCATTCAGGTGTCGCCCAACGATGGGTGCCGCTTGAACTCCATTCAACGACGTCCAGATCCTACACATTGGCGATGCCATGCAGGTGTCGCCCAATGATGGGCGCCGCTTGAACTCCATTCAACGACGCCCAAATACTATACACTGGCGACGCCATGCAGGTGTCGCCCAACGATGGGCGCCGCTTGAACTCCATTCAACGACACCCAAATACTACACATTGGCGACACCACTACGTGTTCGCCAATCAATTTTACCTCACCACCAATCAACACGTGTTACCAAATGGCCGGATCGCCAACAAGGGCCACCCATCGGCTTTACCTTGGCACCAACCTACGCTTGCTACCAAGCTGGGGGACTCCTGTTCCGGATGGCCCAACTACTGGGAGCCCAATGGTTTTGGCCCAACCCAGGCTCCAACCCACGTCAGCCCTAAAGACTGTCATGGATCTTCTCGTCCCCCAATGTTGCGATCACCCCCAACGGGAAGCACCAAAACATCCCATCTTGGGACCCCAACTCCTAAAGGCGACCACCACAAGCACCTTAAAAGGAAACTCCCCCTTTGCCCAATGCAGACAGCGCCAGGCGCAGCGCTGCCACCACGGCAGCGCCTGACACGCCCAACGCTGCTACCATGGGAGTAAATCCCAAGGAGAGTTGACCCTCTCCTCACCAACCCACACCTCTTTCCCTATAAATAGCCCCTTTGGGCACACCATGAAGGTATCTTATGTATTGTTATTCTTCCCTTTACTTGAGTTACACCATACACACACATTAGCTTTGATTGTCATCAACTTGCTTGGAACAGTGCCATCTAGCCTGGTCTTTACCTTCGCTAGTGGCATCACCCATAGATTGACTCATCCTTGAAGGGAACATAGTGGGCTTATAGCTCCCAACGGTACAATATCTATGATCACTTAAGCTGTTCTTCTAATTGTTGTTGCGATGACCATTGTACTTTGAAATTAAAAGCATTCTAATTTATGGCTTTGTTAAGGTTTCAAATTTTCTTGACATAACGAAGCTGCTAGTCCTCCCCATATGATAGTATCTTGAATTTAGAAATTTCTATGGAAATGACTATTTTGCATGTTCCAGTGATGGTTTTACCCCTATACCATTTTTTTTTTGGACTTAAGTATGCTATTTACTGAACTTTAGATATTGATCATACCTTGTTATTATATAATTTTATCCATGTTTATGGTAGGTAATAATAATGTGAAGCTGCGTCCATGTTCATCTATGGTTCAGGAGATGCACCCAGTTACTCTTGACTCTGTTGCTTTGGAACCCAAGGAAAAATATCAGATCATCTCCAAATTGGGGGAGAAAAACATGGCTACTGTTGCCATAAAGGGAATGAAGTCAACAGATTCTGTTCCGGAAGGAGATTCTGAACACTTGTTTAAGAATAAACTTCTGATTGTTCCAGAGATTCCAACTAACAATGGCAAGGCTGAACTTGTTATACACTCTCCTGCTTTAGATCCATTTTACATGGTGGGAGAAAGCCTAAAATCTGAAAGGCAGAGCCTTCCGAGATTTAAGAATATATCAGACCCGGGCATGGTTGATATCTGGTTTGGAAACTGTTCTACGATGAGTAAAAATCATTTCTATGTTCCTTGCAATTTTAAGACTCATTTGAGAAACTTTATCAATAAAAGAAAAGACAATGCACTAGAGTTTTGCTGCAGATTGTCTGATATAGAAACCACTATATACCTCCCCAGGAAAAGAAGGCCACTAGATGAACCTGCTTCATGTCATACTTTTCCTCAAATTTGCAGAGTTCAAGAAACTGAAGGGAATGCATATATCTCAAAATATACCACTACCAGACCTAGGATCTCACACATCAAGATGCTTGAACCTGAAGAAAGTAGCCAGAAAGATAATCAGGCCAGCACATTCTTTTGTGAAACTAACATGAATTTCACTGATGAGGTTCAGAAAATGGATTTGAAAAGAAGTCAAAATTTGACTTTACAGCAGTCTTTTACCTGTGAAACATTGTCTAACTTAGTCCTTGGCTTCCATTCTGATAACTGTGAGGTTGATGCTAGTGCTGCAAAAGTTAAGGGTGTATTAAGATCTAATTCTTCTATTTACCAGAAGAGGCTGCAAATAAGCTGCAATGGTGATACAACAGCTCTTAAGTCAAAAAAGTCAGCAAGAGTAAAATTATCTCCTGTGGATTGTTTGGTGGAGGGTAAGGATTGCTACCAACGTGTTGCTTCTTGTTCAATATTCAATTCAAAAGTTGGACAGGAATCAAAAACACACATCCCTTTGTCTTCTACATCTTTGTACATGAAGTTCCCCAAGAATTTCAACCTTCCATCAAAGGGACAGCTAATAAAGAAGTTTAGTGTATTTGGCTCAATAGATTCTTCAAAAACAAGAGTCTTTTGGTACACTGGCTCAGCTAAAGTGGCATTTTTCCAAGATGTTGATACAGTTGCTGCATATCTATATGCCAAAAAGAAGGTCTGGTTTGGTGAGGCTAATGTCCGGTTTTGGCTTGACCCTTTTGAGCACAAAAGAAGAGGATTCAAACGTTTTGCTCTAAAGTCTTCATCAGCAAGCAAACCAATAGGACCACCGCTAAAATCATGTCTGAAAAAATCCAATCCTTCGGGTCAGGAAAATAGTAAGAAACGTTACAAGGTAAGATTTACAATAGAAACTTAGTTGACACAAATTTTCTGTATGAGGATGTCATACCCTATATGTTGAAGTTTTTTTGTGCTCATCTTTGTTCCTTTTTACCATGGATAACCAAAGCCAGATGCTTCATCTCATATCATCTAAAGTTATATACTGGATTGATATGAACAGATCAATATTCTACAATGTGTATGTGTATCATAGTCTTGCCAATGTTATTGGGTTATTGTTGTGTCTCAATGCTGCTGAGTGCTTTTAAAACCGGATTTTTGTACGAGGCAGGATCGTTTGATACCAGTGTCAAATTTAAATTTTGACACCTTATTTGAGAGTCATCGAAAAAGATCAACGACTTTGATTTGTAAGCATGTGCCCACTATTGATCTTTTTTGATCTAATGACACTTGGATGAGGGGTCAAATTTCAAATTTGACACCAGTGTCAAAAGGATCCTACCTCTTTTTGTATTGTGCCAAAAAAGTATAAAAATAAAAAATAAAAAAAAATATTACCATGCTTTTACCTTGTAACTAAATATAAGATTTATGAGTAGGGGTAGGTACGGTTCGATTTAATTTTCTATGCCGAAGTAAACCGAATCAGTTTTAGTGGTTTGGTTCGCCAAATTGAATTGGTTTTATTTTTTTTTACTAATTGGATTTGATTCTGAATCGGTTTAGAACCAGTTTTGATTCTGAACCGGTTTTAAAGAAAAAATAAATAAAAATGAGTATTTGAACTGATCTGAACAAAATAATTTAGATTATTGAACCGTTTCTTCATGAAGTGATTCGGTTTTTAAATTAGTTTGAAAAATTAATAGGTTAATAACTTGTTGGCTTTAGAGGATTGGGCTTGAAGGGGTAAATATCGGTCCTTTAATTAAACGAACCAGCTCCGTTTGGCCCACTTATAATGGGCCTAGGATAAGCGTATACTCACCTCTATTTATGAAGCATTAAAGTGGAATCAACATCATCTCACCCTCATTCATAATGAAGTTGTTAGAGTTTATGTAAATTCGTACCGTCCAATAAACTCGTAATTTGCAAACTAAAATTCCCCCTCTGATAGTTAACTTTTATTAGAATTTCCTTGTACATTTGTGTTAAGTTTCCACTCAACATCAATCTTAATTGCAAGAGCATTATTTAGAATTAGTAACTATGTTGTCTAAGGATCACCCTTGACTCGAAAGCTTCAAACATGTTGATATTGGAATTCATATAATCAAAATCCAAAAATGGTATAAAGATGACGAAAGGAAAATGAAGAAATTGAAAAACTTATACATTTTGATCCTTATGAGGCCAAAACTAATATGTGGAGTTTGGTTCCATCATGCATTTTGACTTGAGGTTCATTTTTAACACAATTTTCTCATATCTTTATGCTAAAATTATCCTATTGTTAAAATTTTAAAAATTTTGTTGAGAGAGATAATTAGTGGATTGTGAATAGAAAATTAAATACTGATAGATAATGTGATCGATCCAGTTGTCGTGACTCGTGACCTAAGTTGCAAAGTGCTGTATTCCAAAAAAAAAAAAATATGAAAAAATATTTATCATTTTAAAAGATATAATTTTATGTAATTTTAAATAAAATGACTGTGTTTTAATACAAAATATATACAAAAATATGATCATTTCATTTAAAATGATACAAAATTATATCCATTAAAATGACAATCATTTTTCCCAATTAAAATAGTCAGAATCAAGACCAATTTTATTTAATTTTAGATATATAATATATCAAATAATCACATGAAATAACATTCCAAACTCATGATATCAAATCTAATCCTAAATTTCTTACAGCTAAAATCTCCGATATCCGAACGCAAATATTGCAAGCTGCCATTTATAGTTGACCTGCGGGTTAAAAGGGCTATCTGAAGATACTCACATTTTTAGAGGCCCCATTCTCGTTCTTTTTAATGGGCTGGCCCAAAAAATTAAATTAATTACATCTTGCATTTTGGTGCTATACATTAGCAAAAAGCATCGTCGTTACAATCTCAACACATAATTAACCTT
>JAVKPL010004888.1:0-23640 GCA_032173675.1 Gastrolobium villosum | reverse complement strand
GACTTTCCAAACAACAACACCCTCTCACTAGGAACTTCTCAAAAATTGTGAGAATTTAACTCTCTTGCATACTTGTGTTTAAGGATCAACTTGTCACTCATTCTTCACTGCACTCAAACTTCCATAGGCTTGCCCATCTTCTCACTATTCATGGTAAAAATGATCTATAAGACAGATCAAAAAGGTCTTAGTATGATTGGAAATAAGGCTTGGTGTGTGGCTTGACTAGAGGTAAGGATTTCTGTAGCAGGGGAAGCTCAGATCAAATGAATCGGATTCAGATAAGAGGGAACCACAGTATTTATCAATTTCTTCCTAATTCCCCAATCTTTCTTCCTTTTCATTCATTGTGCTTTTTTTTTCTTTGAACCTTTCTTCCTCCTTTTCTTCCTGACACTTTGTGTCTTTAACAAAAAATTTCTTTTTCTTTCTTTTTCTTTCAGACACTTTGTGCGTTTTAACATTTTCCTCTATCTCTTCCAAACACTTTGTGTTTCACAACCTTTTCTTCTTTTCTTTTTATTTCCTTTCCTTCTTCCTCATGTTTCAAACACCTTGTACATTCACTTTTTGCAAAAATACCTTCCTCCCCACAAAACACTCCATCCCTTATCAATTATCTGAAACTTTTAATCTAAAGATTGGAATAGATGTGATGGTTTATCAACAACAGGCTAGGCTCAAAGGTTTCATGCAACAGGAACTTAAGGGTTGACATTTGACTTTCTGGTTTAAGAAGGAAATAGCTCTACCCTATACATCATCAACCATTTCAAACAAGAAACAAGGCAAGTTCTAGAGTTACTCATGCAGTGAAATGCTCTCTGAACAAAAATTTCTGTATAGCTCAATTTCCTCACAGTTCAAAGTGCATGCTTGACTTTCTCTCTATGCATCAAAACTAATCTCTCTTCTCTTACATATTGAATGAGTCATGCAATCATTTGATTTCTCAACATGCAATGCATAAGATTATATCCTTAATTTGATCAATCATCTAAAATTCTGATCAGTCAAATCCTCATGGAATTTCATAAAAAAAAACTGAAATCCAAATTCTGAGTTACAACAAACATCTAAATTACACTAAAAATTTATGCACAAAGAAAAACTAAAGAAAAGAGATTGAGATGTTTCCCTGTTATGGCTCATCCACTCGTGTGACAACTCCATGAAGTTCGCATGTCATTCAATCACACCCCAATTCCTAGATTTAAACGTTGTTGTCCCTAGCAACTAATTTAAATCTAAAATAGCAGTGGATCACTGAAACACATTCATATATAACCAATAGCATCAGTACTATCGCAATGTGTATCAAACAAAACAATGAAATCTCAATGTACTTAACCAAATTAGATAAATAAACCAGTCAACAAAATAAACTAAAATAACAGTAACAGAACGAAAAACTGAAAAATCAAGAGTCCATGTAGGACGCTACATCCTCATCATCTGAATCAAAAGGATCGCCTGGATCAGAATGAGGAAGTGGTGTATAATCAGCATCAGACGGATCCTTTGCTACACCAGCACTCGTTCCAGCCGATGGACCGCCAACCTCCTGATCAGCAGCAGCAATAGTCTCTCCCTCAATGGCCTGAGCAGCATGGTCAGAAGTATCATCATCAGTAGTTTCACTCTCATCATCATAATGGGTGCTAAAACGTTCATGATGTGCGTTTTAGCGTCCAAGATTGACGGATGTCCAACTGCTTTTAACTGCATTGGGAGCTAAAACGTTCTTGGTGGGAGTTTTAGCGTCCATGGCTGGCAGATCCCAACTGCTTTTAACTAACTCCAAAACTAAAACACTTGATTTGAAAGTTTTAGCGTCCGAGACCAGAGTCTTTTCCCACATAAGGGCGCTAAAACGTTTGATCAGGAGGTTTTAGCGCCCAAGACCCGAAGCTTTTCCAACAGCAGCGCACTAAAATGTTCTGTGTGGACGTTTTAGCGCTCAACACCAGCAACTTTCGCTCTTAGTTTGCAGCAACGGGCTAAAACGTTCTGTGTGGATGTTTTAGCGCTCAGCACCAGCAAATTTTGCCTTCAATTTGTAGCAGCACGCTAAAACATTATGTGTGGACGTTTTAGCTCTCAACACTTAGGCATTCTCCCTTTCTCCAAAATCATCTTCCTTCTTTCTGCTGCTTTTTGGGCTTCCTTTCCCTACAAGACAATGTAAATTTTCAAAAAAGCTTTCAGAACTTGCACTTGAGGGATTTCCAGGACATTAACCTCTTTTTCATCCAATTAATCACACAAATTGATACTAATTCATGCTGAAAAACCTGATGAACTAGGGGTTTATCAACAACTCAGAAAGGAGAATAGTAGAACTTTTCAAATAAATAAAAAAATAGATAAAAATAAAATAAAGGTATTCAGAAAATCCAATCTTTTATATGATATAAGAAATGCCAATCCCCGGCAACGGCACCAAAAACTTGATGCTTCCCGGCAAGTGTACCGATCGCACTAGTAATATATTGATAAGAAAAGTATCGTCTCCATAGGGATTTTGATCGAATATCAAATAATCGTTCCTTTTAAGATGGAAATAATTCGAATAGATGTGAAAAATCTTGTTGATTTGAGTAAAAATAAGAACTAAAAGTAAAAACATATTTTTGGAATTTTTGTTTTGAAAAGTAAAATAGAGATTAATTTTATAAAATATGAGAAGACACTGTAGCTAGAGTGCACTCACCATATGATCCCACCTTTTACTTTGTATTGATTTAAAATACTCATTTAAATAAATATTCAAATAATTTATCATCTAAAAATTATTAAATAGTTAACCCTCAATTCCTTGCAATATTAACCCTTTAACCCCAATTGGAACCCCAATTCCTTGCAATGTTCCTCATGGAATTAAGCAATGAACACGATAAATTAAGCATCTGCAATAATATATATGTCTATTCCTAGCACGCATACAAATTGTTTTCCTACTCCATTTTAAGATCAAAATCCCAATATTCCTATCTAGGGTTCTAACCCTCAAACTATCATCAACTATCAGATTGATCAGTTCTAACAAAGAGGATAGAAATTACGCACAGAGTAGAGATAAAGATAAATAATAAACAAGTAAAAATAAATCAATCCGTTGTAACAAGGGTTCACATAGGGTTTGTGACCCTAACTGAAAGTAAACTGGCCTTGAAAGCCGAAGCATGTGAGAGGGAAAAACAAAATTTTCCTTGCGGTAACACACATGCAAATAATTTTTCATGCTTTAAAACAGCATGATGTTACCTTGTTTACTATCCGATCGCCAGGGAGATCACTTGTCAGGTTTGAAGGGTTCAAACCCTCTAACGTTGATCCACACCACCCTTCGTCAATGATGCAAGAACACCTTCTTAAAAGCCACCAGATGACCACCACAGAGAGGCTTGCTAGGCACTCAATAGGTGAAGATGGAGGCTAGGTTTTGTGTTTAGAAGAGTGAAGTCTTCAACATAAAACTTCACTAGAGTATGGCGCATAGAGTGGGGAGAATAGGCTAGGTTTACTTGTGAAAACCCTAAGGAGGAATAATACTCCTTTGTGTGCATAAGAGAGTTGATTAGTAGGGAGAGAATGAGAGGATTTTCCTCACTTGAAAATCGCTCAAGATGTGCGCATAGTTGGAGGAGTTGTTGCAATTCAAAATTGCCAACAACCTTCCCTTTGAATCCTCATGAGATTAGGTCCTTATCCTTTCATGATTCTGATCTAATGGTCATCATATGACCACTCACTTATGCACCACACTCAGTCCTAAAATGAGTCCAGATACGTTGAGTAGTTGCATTCAAATTTGAACCAACTAACTCACTGATTCTCTCAACCAACCAAAACAGAATTGGAGCATATTTATGAAAGTAAACTGGCCTTTGAAGGCCGGTGTATGTAAGGTGTAAAACAAGAATTTTACTGCGGAACATACATGCACACATAGGTTCATGCTTTAAAACAGCATGATGTTACCTTGTTTTGGCCTGATCAGTCAGGGAGATCAGATGTCAGGCTTGAAGGGTTCAAACCCTCTAATGGTGATCCACACCACCGTTCGTCAATGATGCAAGAACCCTTTCTTGAAAGCCACCAGATGAACACCACAGTGAGGCTTGCTATGCGCACAAGTGGTGAAGGTGGAGGCTAGGTATTCTGTTTGGAAAGGTGTAGTGAACTACCCTACAGAGTGGTGCATAGATGGAGGAGAGTTGGCTAGGTTTTCTCAAAAACCTAAGGTGTGGAACAAGTGTTATGCGCACACTTGGAGAGGAGGAGGGATTTAAATCATTCAAAATGAAAACAAAATTTCAAACCCATTTGAAATTTGCGCATGGATTAGGGAGGATAAGGTGGAGTTGTTGCTAAACCAATTTTGCCAACAACCTCCAATCTTATCCACATGAAATTAAGTTCAAAATAATTTAAACTTAAATTCATAAACTATCATATAGTATATACTTTTCATGCGCATAATTCAGCCGTAGAAGGGGTCCAAATATATTGAGTAGTTGCATTCAAAATTTGAATCAACTCACCCACTGATTCCCTCAACCACCAAATCTGAATGGAGCTTTGTTTTAAGTGATAAGATGTCATCCTTATCACTTAAACTTGCGCACCAAACAGCCAAGGAAGTGCTCCAAAGATGCTTCTTGATCCAAGGAATATGCTCCAATAAGATCCTGTCTTATCCTTTTGTTATGAAACAAATTTTCAAAACCAATTCAAATTCGAATTCAAACACTTGAATTCAAACGTTCAAACATTCAAATTCAAAATTCAAAATTCAAAATTTCAAATTTCAAATTCAAAATTCGAATTTCAAAATTCAAATCCAAATTCAAAATTCAAATTTCAAATTTCAAATTCAAAATTCGAATTTCGAAATTCAAATTCTAAATTCAAATTTCAAAATTCAAATTTCAAATTCAAAATTTGAAATTCAAATATTTGATTATTAATTTAACTAATTAAATTAATTAGTAATGGCTTGGACTATCCAAGCCCATTACTAAACTCCATGCACCACCCACCCATTTAGGTGGGCTTCCAAACAGCTTCTTGGGCTAACAACCATTATTAGGCCCAATACCTTTAAAGCTAGTCCATCATGACTACAAGGTGTTAGTGTGTGACCCATTAGGTCCAACTTAGCTTCTGACATAACTGGGCTTTGGCCCAACAAGCCCACAACCCAATTAATGACAACACAGAGCACTAGCAATGCTTTGTTGCCCCAGAACTAGTCAGATTAATGACTTGATCATCCTATTGCACATATTTGGTTACTGTATGTATTTCCCTTCGTCTCGGTTATCTTCCCATTAACCTAGGGTAAGGAAATGTATCAACCCCTGCGGTTTAGGGTAAGCTTTATTCGAAATAGGGAATCTTCAATTTACTGACTCTAAAGGCAGATCATCTCATGATCTCTTTTACTATGCATAGATTCCCGAGTCCCTGTAAATGTCATCCTGATTTCTCCGGTTTACAGATAACCTAATCTCTCACAGAGATTTGACGAATTCCTTCAGCTTATTACACTAGCTCTGTGCCCTTTAAGGACACGCCCAATAGTATACCTATGAGTCTCCATGTTTCAGGCGGACGAGACATACAATCAAAGCATGCCTTCAAGAACACAGTCTAGGTAATAACTTCTAGTCTAAGGAAAGACATACCCAAACATAAAGAGATTACTCTAATGACACTATCTGTGAGATTTCCTCATAGAGTCTCTTTTTGGGTCTGTTCAGTGCGAGCTATACTCTTATAGGTCCACCTACGACTTTAGCTAAGATATCTCCATATCTGCAGCTCATGAGGTCTTTACCTTGTATCCATATACAAGTAGATAAGTCGTACTAGTCTTTACTCGAGATCACTGATCCCCAAACTCAGTGTCTCTAGACTAGGAACATATAATTAGGAATAGACATGCAATATCCTTGAATCCTCATGATCGTGATCTCATCACAGATACTCAAGAGATACCTGTTCTATTCCAAGGGGTTTATCCAGTTCGTTCATATAATATTAACAGTAATATCGAGACACAATATGAAACTGAATAAATAGTGCTTTCATTTATTTGCGACAAACAAAGTTCTACATCTAGTGTCCTTTATTTAATCAAAAGATTGTCTCTAGGACACCCATATGCTAACAAGCTCCCACTTGGCCTAGAGCCAATTAGACCTAAGTCGTATGCCCAAAGCCTCATAATGACTATCATGTTTTCTCTGAGAAACAGCCTTTGTCAGAGAATCGGCCAGGTTATCGTCTGTGGGAACATAATCCATTTTTACATCATTCCTATCAATGATTTCTCTAATCAAATGATATCTGCGGAGCACGTGTTTAGATCTTTGATGAGACCTAGGTTCCTTTGACTGCGCAATGGCTCCTGTGTTGTCGCAAAGCAACTATATGGGCTCATCCACGCTTGGAACCACCCTTAGTTCATTTATGAACTTCTTGATCCACACTGCCTCCTTAGCTGCTTCTGAAGCAGCTATGTATTCAGCCTCTGTCGTTGAATCTGCCGTTGTCTCCTGCTTGGAACTTTTCCAAGACACTGCCCCATCATTTAAGGTGAATACGAATCCTGACTGTGACTTGCAGTCATCTTTGTCACTCTGAAAACTGGCATCAGTGAACCCTTTCACTGTTAACTCATTAACCCCACCATAGACCAGAAACGCATCCTTAGTTCTTCTTAAGTATTTAAGGATGGTTTTGACTGCCGTCCAGTGACCCTCTCCAGGGTCTGACTCGTATCTGCTCGTAATGCTTAAAGCATGAGACATCTGGTCTCGTACATATCATGGCATACATGATGGATCCAATAGCCGAAGCGTATGGAATTCCACTCATGCGATCCTTCTCAGGCTGTGACTTAGGACACATAGCCCTTGATAGGTGTACCCCATGACTGACAGGAAGAAAACCCATTTTCGACCCTTCCATGCTAAACCTCTTTAGCATCTTGTCAACGTACGTGGATTGAGATAAACCCAGCAGCCTCTTGGATCTATCTCTATAGATCTTTATACCAAGTATAAAGGCTGCCTCTCCCAAATCCTTCATGGTAAAGTTTTCTGAAAGCCACTCTTTCGTTATTTTTAATGTGGGGATGTCATTTCCTATTAGCAATATGTCATCTACATAAAGCACTAGGAAGACGACATTACTCCCACTAACCTTTCTGTAAACACAAGGTTCATCCTCGTTCTTGATAAAACCGTTACTCTTAACGACTTCATCAAAACGTATATTCCAACTCCTTGATGCTTGCTTTAGCCCATATATTGACCTTTGTAGTTTTCATACCATATGCTCCTGATCTTTGTTTTCAAAGCCTTCAGGTTGTGTCATGTACACTTCCTCCTTCAAGAACCCATTCAAGAAGGCGGTCTTGACATCCATTTGCCAAATTTCATAGTCGTGGTATGCTGCTATTGCAAGCATGATCCTAATAGATTTGATCATGGCAACTGGTGACAAAGTTTCATCATAGTCAACTCCTTGTCTTTGACGATACCCTTTCGCCACCAACCTAGCTTTGTAGGTCTGAACGTTGCCATCTGCATCAGTCTTTCTTTTAAAGACCCATTTATTACCGATAGGAACTATTCCTTGCGGTTTAGGAACCAAGGTCCATACCTTGTTCTGATACATCGAATCCATTTCAGATTCCATGGCTTCAAGCCATCTTGAGGAGTCAACATCTTTGACCGCCTCCTCGTAGTTACTTGGTTCATCATCCTCAATAGTTTGCTGATTCTCAATCACAAACTCGTACCTCTCAGGTGGATGGATGACCCTCGTAGATCTATGGAGTTGTGTGTTTACTTCTCCATTGGAGAACGTCGCCTGCGGAGCAGACTCGGGTTCCTCAATCTGTTCTTGTGGATCTTGCACTTCTTCAAGATCAATCTTACTCCCACTGCCTCCTTGAGAGATCAAATCCTTCTCAAGGAACTCAGCATTCTTTGACACAAACACTTTGTGTTCTTCCATGGAGTAGAAGTAGTATCCCTTAGTACATTTAGGATACCCCACAAATAGACATTTAGTACTCTTAGCACTAAGCTTGTCTGATGTCAACGCTTTGACATAAGCTGGCGATCCCCATACCCTGAGGTAACTCAGGTTGGGTCTCTTACCACTCCATATCTCATATGGTGTGGTCTGAACAGATTTAGACGGTACCCTATTTAGAAGGTATGCCGCTGTGACTAAGGCATATCCCCAAAACGATTTTGGAAGTTGAGTCTCACTCATCATAGACCTAACCATGTCTAACAAGGTCTTGTTTCTCCTTTCGGAGACACCATTTTGGTGTGGTGTGTAAGGAGCGGTAAATTGTGAGAGAATTCCATTTTCTCTCAGATAACCCTGAAACTCGTGGCTCAAATATTCACCACCACGATCTGATCGTAATGTCTTAATCATCTTGCCACGTTGTTTCTCCACTTCATTCCTAAACTCTTTGAACTTTTCAAACGCTTCAGATTTATATCTCATTAGGTATATATACCCAAATCTTGATTTGTCATCTGTAAAGGTAATGAAATAAGAATATCCACCTCTAGCCTCAACAGACATTGGGCCACATACATCAGTATGAATGAGTTCTAATAACTCACTAGCCCTATGACTCTCAAGCCCTTTGGGCTTTTGTTGAATCATTTTCCCAGCAAGACAAGATTCACACTGTCCATAGGATTCCAAATCCATGGAGTCCAGGTATCCATCTCTATGCATCCTAGACAATCTTGTTTCATTTATGTGCCCTAGTCTACAGTGCCAAAGATAAGATTGATTATCCGTCCTAGGTCGTTTCACATCTATATTGAGCACTTCATTTCCCATTTCCAACATATACAATCCATTTATTAAAGAAGCAGTACCGTAAACCATATCATTCAAAATGATAGAAAAAGTACCATCCCTAATACTGAAAGTATATCCATCTTGTTCTAAACAAGAAATTGAAATAATGTTTCTAGAAATTTGCGGAACATAAAGACAATTATTCAAATGCAATAAAAGGCCCGTAGGCAAAATAAGGTCAGCATCTCCAACTGAATGAGCAGCAACCCTTGCTCCATTACCAACGCGGAGATCCACCTCGTTTCTATCCAATCTCCTTAGGCTCCTAAGTACCTGCAACATATTGCAGATATGAGAACCACATCCGGTATCCAATACCCATGAGGATGGATTAGCATAAGAATAATTTATCTCAATCATGAAAATACCTGAGGCAGAAGCATCACCATGCTTCTTGTCCTTCACATTGTTCAGGTAGTCTGGACAATTCCTCTTCCAGTGGCCTTTCTTGCCACAATGGAAGCACTCAGCATCACCCTTGTCCTTAGGTGCCTTTTTACCCTTCTTCTTGCCCTTCTTCTTCTTGGATTTTCCTTTGGGCTTAAGGGGGTCACCTTTTGCAGGCTCCTTACCCTTTCCCTTGGCCTTGCTAGGCCCACCAATCAAAAGAGCCTGTGTCCTATCCTTCTTGATAGACACTTCAGCTGTTGTTAACATGCTTAACAACTCAGGCAAGCTCACTTGCATCCCATGCATATTATAATTCATGATGAATTGACTGAAGGAAGGTGGAAGTGAGGTGAGGACTAAGTCATTACTTAGCTCGGCATCCATGATGAAGCCTAGGTTTCCTAGCTTCTCAATCAGCCCGATCATCTTGAGAACATGGCAGCCAACAGACATGCTCTCAGTCATCCTACAAGAGAACAGTTCTCTTGAGGCCTCATACCTCTCATGCCTGCCTTTAATATCATACAACTCCTTGAGATGTACGATAATAGAGGGAGCATCCATATGCTCATGCTGCTTTTGCAGTTCAGGCGACATGGATGCCAACATGATGCATACTGCCATCACATTGTCATCCAAGTTCTGTTGGTGGGTTACGAAATCAAATTTCGCAAACCCTTCTTCCCCTTCCCATGGAGCTACGGTATTACAGCATCTAAAACGTAGGCAATCTTTTCGGCCCTTAGAACTATTCTTAGGTTCCGATACCAGTCCATAAAATTTGAACCGGTCAGTTTATTCGTATCGAGTATTGAACGCAGTGACAGTGGATTAGTCATACTATAAGCTGAAAAGGATGTAAAGATAGTTTTAGTTAATATACGGTTATGTAGTTAAAAGCAAATTATTAAAGACTTGGAATAATTTGCCCCTCCCACTATTTTATCTAAGTCAATGACCCTTCCTTTTGACTTAGGGTTAATCTACTTTAGATTTTACCTTAGTGGGATTAAGAGTGCGATTATTTATTTTAATCTCCGTCTGAGACCGCAAGATTAATTTAAATAATGGGTTGATCTTTATCAATAGTATCTCATACCCTCTCTTAACATTAGGTTGACAACTCTTTGTCACTTAGTGGTGCATCTCATGCAACCAACCTAGCACCATTACCCTAAGCACATAAGCCCGGCTGTGCCTGCAACTTATGTCTTAGTTAAGCATTAAACCAGCACCCTAAGTGTCTTACACTTCAAACACTACTCTAGCCCAACGAAATAGTGGGTCCCAACTGAGTTGTGGAGCACCACTATGTAGAAGAGTTTTGAGTAGCATTGGTGGTGGGAGGTAATCACATGCTTAATTATTTATTCCTTTTAAGGGTTCCTTTTATTTTGGGGTTAATTAGGTCCCATCAAACGCATATTGTAAGTTATCATGCTAGTCGTTACCTATGTCAAACATATATCGGTATACACTAGTCGCTATTGGACAAACATAATAACCATACAAAGCGCGGTTTGCCCAATTCATTCATACTAGACGTTCTAATCATACATGCATATAAACAGTTTATATTGAGACAGCCATGGTGCTCGAGCTTTTGTCCCTTTTGCTTCTTTAAGCAACGACCGCTTGTCGTCTATACGCCACTAGCCTATTTCTCTAATTACAAATAATTAAAGAAACTCCATAACATTTTGGAGGGACAAAAATACAAAATTTAAATTACAAATACACTTGTAAATTAAAAGGCGCGATTACACATTAATTTTAAAATTCAAAATTCAAATCCGGGCACCATGACCATCCCCTTCCTGTTTGTACCTGAAAAGTTCAAAACTTGCAAACACAAACATTATATTATCACATAATATTTTCACATGTATTTTGACATTTAACATTTAAACATCAAAATAACATCAAGATTCATAATCTTAAATTTCTCATTGGCCGAATTTAAAAAACAATTTTAATTCAAATTTTGTTAATTCTTTCTTAAAGAAAACAAAATTAAACCATGCATGTAGCCATAAACCCCTTCATGGCCGAATCATATAAGTGACTATATGATAAATTTTGTCACAAAATTTCATGCATATAAACATGACACAATTCATGGAGAAAAATAAGAAATCATTCAAGGTACTCTTAGTACCCTCCATGGCCGAATCTACCCTTTCAAAAAGGGTGTTCCTTTTAAAACTTTCATAAAGAAAAAGAAACTAAACCATGATGCATAATGTTTTATGAACACAGAATCAAATTTACATGTTCATAAAAATAAAAACTTTAACACTTTAAAGGATTTGTAATTCAAAATCCATATGCAGAATTTAAACTTTAACCCTTTAAAGATTTTTGACCGTGAAAAACTCATTTCACAAACAAGGTACCATCACCCGTCGATGGTAAAGCAACCGGGCTCTGATACCACTTGTAAATTAAACTGGCCTTTGAAGGCCGATGCATGTAAGGTGTAAAACAAAAATTTTACTGCGGAACATACATGCACACATAGGTTCATGCTTTAAGACAGCATGATGTTACCTTGTTTTGGCCTGATCAGTCAGGGAGATCAGATGTCAGGCTTGAAGGGTTCAAACCCTCTAATGGTGATCCACACCACCATTCGTCAATGATGCAAGAACCCTTTCTTGAAAGCCACCAGATGAACACCACAGTGAGGCTTGCTATGCGCACAAGTGGTGAAGGTGGAGGCTAGGTATTCTGTTTGGAAAGGTGTAGTGAACTACCCTACAGAATGGTGCATAGATGGAGGAAAGTTGGCTAGGTTTTCTCAAAACCCTAAGGTGTGGAACAAGTGTTATGCGCACACTTGGAGAGGAGGAGGGATTTAAATCATTCAAAATGAAATCAAAATTTCAAACCCATTTGAAATTTGCGCATGGATTAGGGAGGATAAGGTGGAGTTGTTGCAAAACCAATTTTGCCAACAACCTCCAATCTTATCCACATGAAATTAAGTTCAAAATAATTTAAACTTAAATTCATAAACTATCATATAGTATATACTTTTCATGCGCATAATTCAGCCGTAGAAGGGGTCCAAATATATTGAGTAGTTGCATTCAAAATTTGAATCAACTCACCCACTGATTCCCTCAACCACCAAATCTGAATGGAGCTTTGTTTTAAGTGATAAGATGTCATCCTTATCACTTAAACTTGCGCACCAAACAGCCAAGGAAGTGCTCCAAAGATGCTTCTTGATCCAAGGAATATGCTCCAATAAGATCCTGTCTTATCCTTTTGTTATGAAACAACTTTTCAAAACCAATTCAAATTCGAATTCAAACACTTGAATTCAAACGTTCAAACATTCAAATTCAAAATTCAAAATTCAAAATTTCAAATTTCAAATTCAAAATTCGAATTTCAAAATTCAAATCCAAATTCAAATTTCAAATTTCAAATTTCAAATTTCAAATTTCAAATTCAAAATTCGAATTGCGAAATTCAAATTCTAAATTCAAATTTCAAAATTCAAATTTCAAATTCAAAATTCGAAATTCAAATATTTGATTATTAATTTAACTAATTAAATTAATTAGTAATGGCTTGGACTATCCAAGCCCATTACTAAACTCCATGCACCACCCACCCATTTAGGTGGGCTTCTAAACAGCTTCTTGGGCTAATAACATTATTAGGTCCAATACCTTTAAAGCTAATTCATCATGACTACAAGGTATTAGTGTGTGACCCATTAGGTCCAACTTAGCTTCTGACATAACTGGGCTTAGGCCCAACAAGCCCACAACCCAATTAATGACAACATAGAGCACTAGCAATGCTTTGTTGCCCCAGAACTAGTCAGATTAATGACTTGATCATCCTATTGTACATATTTGGTTACCGTATGTATTTCCCTTCGTCTCGGTGATCTTCCCATTAACCTAGGGTAAGGAAATGTATCAACCCCTGCGGTTTAGGGTAAGCTTTATTCGAAATAGGGAATCTTCAATTTACTGACTCTAAAGGCAGATCATCTCATGATCTCTTTTACTATGCATAGATTCCCGAGTCCCTGTAAATGTCATCCCGATTTCTCCGGTTTACAGATAACCTAATCTCTCACAGAGATTTGATGAATTCCTTCAGCTTATTACCCTAGCCCTGTGCCCGTTAAGGACACGCCCAACAGTATACCAATGAGTCTCCATGTTTCAGGCCGACGAGGCATACAATCAAAACATGCCTTCAAGAACACAGTCTAGGTAATAACTTCTAGTCTA
This sequence comes from Gastrolobium villosum, assembly GCA_032173675.1. NCBI lineage: Eukaryota > Viridiplantae > Streptophyta > Magnoliopsida > Fabales > Fabaceae > Gastrolobium > Gastrolobium villosum. The sequence goes on along the minus strand of JAVKPL010004888.1, from coordinate 10,081 downwards.
AGACATACCCAAACATAAAGAGATTACTCTAATGACACTATCTGTGAGATTTCCTCATAGAGTCTCTTTTTGGGTCTGTTCAGTGCGAGCTATACTCTTATAGGTCCACCTACGACTTTAGCTAAGATATCTCCATATCTGCAGCTCATGAGGTCTTTACCTTGTATCCATATACAAGTATATAAGTCGTACTAGTCTTTACTCGAGATCACTGATCCCCAAATTCAGTGTCTCTAGACTAGGAACATATAATTAGGAATAGACATGCAATATCCTTGAATCCTCATGATCGTGATCTCATCACAGATACTCAAGAGATACCTGTTCTATTCCAAGGGGTTTATCCAGTTCGTTCATATAATATTAACAGTAATATCGAGACACAATATGAAACTGAATAAATAGTGCTTTCATTTATTTGCGACAAACAAAGTTCTACATCTAGTGTCCTTTATTTAATCAAAAGATTGTCTCTAGGACACCCATATGCTAACAATTTAGTTGACAAGATGACACTCATTAGCAACTAAAGTGGCGCACCATTTCCTTATTGGATGAGATCAAATATCTTCTCTTGATGCAGGGGATTTATTCCAACAAGATCTCATCTTATCCTTTTGTTATGAGACAACTTTTCATAGCCAATTCAAATTCGAATTCAAACACTTGAATTCAAACGTTCAAACATTTAAATTCAAATTTCAAATTCAAAATTCAAAAACCAATTTCAAATTTCAAATTCAAAATTCGAATTTTAAAATTCAAATTTCAAGTTTCAAATTTCAAATTCAAAATTAAAAATTTAAATGTTTGATAATTAATTTAACTAATTAAATTAATTAGTAATGTCTTGGACCATCCAAGCCCATTACATGATCCATGCTCCCTCTTCCCTTCAGGTGGGCTTCCAAACAGCTTCTTGGGCTAACAACCATTATTAGGCCCAATACCTTTAAAGCTAGATCACATGACTACAAGGTGTTAGTGTGTGACCTATTAGGTCCAACTTAGCCTCTACATAAATGGGCTCGGACCCAAAAAGCCCATGAACCAATTAATGACAACACAGAGCACTAGCAATGCTTTGTTGCCCCAGAGCTAGTCAGATTAATGACTTGATCATCCTATTACACATATTTGGTTACCGTATGTATTTCCTTTCATCTCGGTTATCTTCCCATTAACCTAGGGTAAGGAAATATATCAACCCCTACGGTTTAGGGTAAGCTTTATTCGAAATAGGGAATCTTCAATTTACTGACTCTAAAGGCAGATCATCTCATGATCTCTTTTACTATGCATAGATTCCCGAGTCCCAGTAAATGTCATCCCGATTTCTCCGGTTTACAGATAACCTAATCTCTCACAAAGATTTGACGAATTCCTTCAGCTTATCACCCTAGCCCTGTGCTCTTTCAGGACACGCCCAACAGTATACCTATGAGTCTCCATGTTTCAGGCAGACGAGGCATACAATCAAAGCATGCCTTCTAGAACACAGTCTAGGTAATAACCTCTGGTCTAAGGAAAGGAAATGTATCAACCCCTGCGGTTTAGGGTAAGCTTTATTCGAAATAGGGAATCTTCAATTTACTGACTCTAAAGGCAGATCATCTCATGATCTCTTTTACTATGCATAGATTCCCGAGTCCCTGTAAATGTCATCCCGATTTCTCCGGTTTACAGATAACCTAATCTCTCACAGAGATTTGACGAATTCCTTCAGCTTATCACCCTAGCCCTGTGCTCTTTCAGGACACGCCCAACAGTATACCTATGAGTCTCCATGTTTCAAGCAGACGAGGCATACAATCAAAGCATGCCTTCTAGAACACAGTCTAGGTAATAACCTCTGGTCTAAGGAAAGACATACCCAAATATAAAGAGACTACTCTAATGATACTATCTGTTAGATTTCCTCATAGAGTCTCTTTTTGGGTCTGTTCAGTGCGATCCATACTCTTATAAGTCCACCAACGACTTTAGATAAGATATCTCCATATCTGTAGCACATGAGGTCTTTACCTTGTATCCATATACAAGTAGATAAGTCGTGCTAGTCTTACCCGAGATCACTGATCCGTATTCTCAGTGTCTCTAGACTAGGAACATAAAATTAGGAATAAACGTGTGATATCCTTGAATCCTCATGATCGTGATCTCATCACAGATACTCAAGAGATGCCTGTTCTATTCCAAGGGGTTTATCCAGTTTGTTCATATAATATTAACAATAATATCGAGACATAATATGAAACTGGATAAAGAGTGTTTTTATTCATTTGCGACAAAAAATTTCTACATCTAGTGTCCTTTATTTAATCAAAAGATTGTCTCTAGGACACTCATATACTAATACTAACTACAGTAAAGAGTACTAGCCAACCATTGTCATGGCTGACATACAAAAATTCAACATAAATGTAAATAGAAGATGGAAGAAGAAAGAATGAACACGATTTTCTTGCAAGAATTGTCTATTTCCAGCATGACGGTTCTCTCCTGTCAGAATCCCTAATTCAGTGCTGATCACCCTTTATATAGCCCTCTCTTCTTCTCCCAAAACTACCCTTTTTTTAAAACACGGTACTTTGAGTTCGCAAACTGGTGCGGATCCGCGCCACTGTGGCACTGGACCGTGCCAGATCTCTGGTCATTGGCCCTGCAAAGTGGCGCTGGATCGCGCCAGATCGCGCCATTTCTCTGGATTTTGGCTTAGCAAGACTGGCGCAGGATCGCGCCACTTTTTTGGAAAATGGCCCAAGTGGGACTGGTGCATCTCAGAACCACCACCCGTGCGGATTCGCGCCAACAATCTTTTAAAATGTCATTTTCTCCTCCCTATATAAACATAAGAAATAGGTGGGAAATATCATTGAAATGGAAAAGTCAATATAATAACCGAAAATGTATATAAACGGCTCTTTTATGACTTAATCCTTCTCATTTTTATCTTGGAAAACTACATATGCCAGAGGCACATCAGTTATGTATCTTAGTGGGAGTCTTCTTCTCTAATCCATGTTCCCTTCACTTTTTAAGGAACCAATTAGATGAGTGAAAAGCCAACAAATTCAAGGAACTAATCAAAGCTAATGACTTGTTAATTATAAGTTATAAGTCGGTTCTCCTTTCTTTAAAACACCAAATTCTACACTTTTTCTTGTCTAAAAACCGTGAACATGGTAAGAGAGTGAAAGCTTGAGAACTTGCTCTTGAGTCATTAAAATCAAAATACTATTAGAGAGAAAAAATCTTCCTTGTAGCTTTGTGAGTACACCTATGGTTTCAAATCCTTGAAAGGAGCTTTGTGTGTTTTGTTTTCTCTTCTTATTCATGTGACTTCATGGTTGTGTTCTTGAAAAATGAATGATGGTCTTGGCTTTTGGTTCAAGAATCAATCATCTACTCATCTAGAAGTGTTTTAAGGTGATAAACCTATTTTATTTTCATTCTTTCTTCTATGTTTCAGTTCTGAACATGGTGATTTTAGGGTTGTTTTTTATGATGTTATGTCATGATTAAATGATAGATTTTGAGATTATATGAATAGAGTTGTTGTTGTTTGTTTGTTCTTGATGATAAATGCTAATTTTGTTGGTAAAGAATTAGGTTGTATAATAACCTCCTAGACTCTACATGTTTCGGCCTATGAGTGTAAATATGAGTAGGCTATGTGTTTGAATATTTGTTTATGTGAAATTGAAGTCATAGTATGGTGAATTAAAGGTTCAAGTGAATGAAAAATGTAAAGGGTTTTGAAAGAAAATCAATGAAACCTAAAGAGCCAAATCTGCCCTATTTTTGTAAAATTCACATATGGAGTTATAAAACTTCAAATTGAGTGTGGTTTGTGCCAAATAAAAGTTTCACATGTTTAGTATAACATATTAAAATTTCAGGGCAATCAGATATGAAATGGATTTTTTGTGAATTAAATGGTGCGAATTGTCCAAGTTGAAATTATGTTACTATTTTAGCCATAATGTGGAAAAAGGGCTTGGAAGCTTGTTGGCTTATGTTTTAAGGATGTTTGGTGCTAAATGAAAGTATTAGAATGAAATGAATTAGTTGATTCATTAGTTGAAAGCATAGAATGGATATTGATACTTTATGTGTTTGTTAAGTTTAAAAATTGAAAATAAAGTTAAGAGTTGTTTTGAGTAGTCTTTGATGAAGAATGGAATGCATGGTAACCTTACCAGTGCCGTTATGATCTAGGTATGGTTTTTAATTAAATTAAGTGCTTGATTGTATAAATCAAGTAAAGTCAAGTGTATGTTATGTATGGTGAAAATGTGGAAAACTAAGTTAACCTATGGGTTAAGTGAATTAGGTTAAATGTGTTAATATGTAAGACTTTAAGTATATGTCTAAGTTTGAGTATTGACTTGTGAATTAGTATGAAATGGCATGAATTGGTAAGTAGAATATGTTAAGGATTATGCAAACTAACTTAAAAAAGAATTTCGAAATATGTATGTACATAAGTGGATTCTTCAAGTGTAACTAATTATGTATTGATATAAATATCATATTTAAATAAGTGATTTTTACGGTTATGGATATATAGATAACTTTAGTGACGTACGAGCAAGATTTACAGAAAAGCTAGTTTCAGGTAAGCTCTTGGTTTCGGAGTTTTCTCCGGTATGTTTTTCCACCATAGTCCATTTCAATGATAGTTATAACACCTCACATTTCTAAAACATGTATTTATATATTAAATATGGATTATAGGGTAGGATTAGTGAAAATCCTGAAATTAAGGTAAAAATACAGAGGAAGGGTAAAACGGTAATTAGCCAAACTCGTAACCCTAGGAAAGTAAAATTGAGTAGGAGGTCTCAAATGGGAAAACGAATCCTGAAAATGAATTCAGAACGAAAAATTGAGTGGTTAGGCAAGTTTCTGGAAATTTGGTGAATTGTGCTTTTTTTTTTTGGTACATTGCCAGGAGGTATCCCCAGTCAACCTTCTCCGGGCACCATGCCCTCGGGGTACGGCCCGTTTAGGCTGACCCCTCATTGTGACAGTGGGTGCACTAAGCTTCGCAAACGGAGAAAGGACGAGACTAATCCCCTAACCGAAGATTTTTGGCTTATCCTTTGGTGAGGTGTGTTTTTACCGGGTAAAAATACTGCGGTACAATTGCACCGTAAAGCATGTCGAATGAATTTTGATCTCTAGGTTTGGATATAAGTTATAAATGGAACATAGGACTAGGAAATATAATTTCGGGTGAAAATTGATGGAAACTAGAGTGTTTGGGGAAGCGTGCCCACAACGCGCATAACAGCTTAAAACTGCAATTTCTCCGAACGACCGAAAAACTCCGGATTCATCTGATCAAGTGCAATTAAAGGACAATGGTTAATGTTAAAATTTAGAGTTTCTAAATAGTTTATGAAATTATGGACGTTTAGCGAAATAGACGGAAGATTTGAATTAGTTTGAAATCGTGTGAGGTGGCGATGGGGCCCACCTCACTTAAGTGGATGTTGGGTGGTTTACTGATGGTGGAAAAATATGTATTCTGATGGAGGACGTTCCTCTGTTCTAAATTAGCAAGAGAAAGCAGTTTTGTTCCCTTACATCCAACCCAAATGCGCAAGTGCACGCATCAAGTAATAATGGGTTTATTAATGCCCAGATTGTCGTTCCCACGAGGATAGAACTCTAAATAATGCCTTAAACTATTTTATAAAGAATGAAAATAAGAAGAAAAGTTAGTGATTGAACTGTCTGGTCAAACGTCCCCTACTGTCTTGACAACGTTCCTCAAGAGCAATAAGTCCAGTCTGATGGCAAACAACTACTCGTGTCGTTATATATGTGATCCTTCTTTGATGAAAGAAGGTACGACAATAGTCATTGGAGATTGATAGGTACAAGATTGAATAAAGTAAAAATAAAAGCAGTAATAACTATAATCAAGAGACAACAAGATGGAGGGTTTTAAAGTAGTTTAAACACAAGGAACGAATTTACTGCTCCATTCTTAAATAGTTATTTTCTCTGTTCAAGACTTAGCACTTTTTGGCTTTGTCCCAGTTTCTTATCTGCCAACTCTGATTCCTCAGCTCATGGACTAGATGGCTCACAAGTTTTCATATTCCTATGGCTCCCTTGACTCCAACAGGTACTTGGTACAGAACCTTTAAATGGACGAAGTGTCCCCTTATTCCTAAGGTAACCAATAGTGTCGTTGCCAAAACACTACCTTCCCTCACTGGCTAAGCTGTCTAAAATCCCTTCCTTAAGGAAGATCCTTTCTCAATATGTGTTCAATTTCCATTGATACACAATGAATATAGCTTACTTAGCCAGAGAAATACAAAAAGTTTCAATTCAAGAGTTTTGAAAATACTTCTTTAAGAACTTTGCAGCTTATTTGTTCCTCATATAGTTTAGCTCATGGCTAATATTTTAAACATAATTATTCCAAACTGAAGTCCCATGCACCCAAGATTCAGTTTAGAGATAACTAACAGAAAGGAAAGAAGAAACACTTATATTAAATTGAAACAAGAAAGATTACAACAAAATACAAAGTGGAGAAGATGGCGGATGCTCGTGAGGAGTCTCAAGTGAATGATACAGAATAAGAGAGAAGTGTTGTCTATAACACCTCGTAAATTCAAATGTGAATTTATATGATATAATGTGGGTTAAAACGGAAGGATTAGTGAAAATCCTGAAATTGGGATCAAAATGTGTACAAGGGCAAAATGATAATTTGCCAGAAACGTAAACCGAGGCATGAAAATTGGAGTTGGAGATCTTAAATGATAAAAATAATGCCGGAAATGGATTCAGGACGAGAAATTGAGTGAACAGGAAAGTTTTGGAAATTTTGATGAATAGTATTTTTCCGGGGTAAAAATACTGCGGTATAATTGTACCGATAGGAGTGAAATTCTATGAGTATTTTGAGGAAATAAAAATATGTCATGAACCAGAAAAATATGTAGATAGTGAATTTATGATTGGAATTGGGTGAGGGATTAAAGTTAAATCGCGTGTGGGACCCGCTGAACCAAACCCACTTAGTTTCTTTCCTTTTTCTCCCTCCCCCATGCGGTTCTCTCTCTCCCTCTTTTCTTTCTTTTTCTTTCTTCTTCTCCTTCACGTGCTTTCCTCCATGGAAGGCAAGGGCAAGAAACTTTCTTGCCCTTTTCCACACTTTTCAGCCACCAAATCAATAAAGTTCCAACACCAAAGTTGTTTGTAGTGAGGTTGTGAGTATATTATCCTTCTTGATGGAGTCATGAAATTGAGTGTATAATGAGATCATTTTTCCACCCCAATGTGTGAATTTGTGGAGTTTTGGGGCCATTGGTGGTGCTTTGGCTTGGGAGGAGGCTTGATTATCACTCATAGGAACATTTGCAAGCTATTGGTGGTAAGAATTCTTGATTTCCTTTGAGTTTCATGAATATATAAAAATGGGTTTTTTTGTTGAAGTTGTCAGGGATGATTTGTGTAGTTAGAGAGCTCAAATGGAAAATGTGCATTAGATAATTATGTCTTAGAATGATGTATTTGAGCTAGAAATGCAATAAAATCTATTGGTGAAAAATGCTCATAACTTAGGATTTTTGCATGATGCCTAAGATTTGTGAAAATTGAATTGTGAAAGAAGTGGATTGATAAGTAATGGTATGATGTTTTAATATGATTATATGATGAATATGAGTGTTGAATTGGATTGAATACCCCTAGATTGATGGGCATGAGTAATTCGACCTATTGAGTGATGATGTAAAATTGAAGTGTAAGTGAATATCTATGAATTGGTGAGTAGTTAAGGGGTAATATAATTGAAATGGATAAATTATTAGTTGTGTGCCATTGGGCCTAAGTGAACCTAATTGATGATGAATTGTGTAAATGAGTGATTGGCATGGAAATTGATTGATGATCATGTTCTTGATCATACAGGTTGCCTATCTTGGACGCTATGGAAGCAGATTAAGCTTGGAGCTTACGTATGGAGCATTGGCTCAGAGTTGAGGTAAACCTTTGGAACTCGGGTTTAGTCCCTTGTGTGCTCCACCACACCTAGTGGAAGGTTATGGTTGGAATTTGTGTTGTTGAACATTGTATGAATATGTATGTTCATGCATTAGTGCTTGATTGTGTGACATGCTTGGAGCATGTTGTGTGTGAATTGTTTGATCTCTGGCCAGTAGATGTGTGTTGGTTTGGACTTCCGCTGGATAATTCCGCTGGAGATTCCAGTCGGGTTTGCTGTGGGACCGACTCTGGGAGCGGTACCAGGATGATCCAAACGTTGGACTTCTGCTGGATATTCCGCTGGGGATTCCGGTCGGGTTTTGTCGTGGGACCGACTCTGGGAGCGGTACCAGGATGGTCCAAATATATGGGACTTCCGCTGGATAGGGCTCATGAGGAGTTCCAGTTGGGTTTTTCCATGGAGTCGTCTCAACCATGGGAGAGGCACCAGGAAGATTTCGGGAGTTATACGATGGGGTCCTTGAACATAATCCAGCTGTGGATGTTCTTGGATTGTTCCCAATTGTTGTGATATTGTATGTCTTGCATTTCATACTTTGTATATGTTGCACATTGAGTGAGCCATGGGGTGGAGTGATCCTCTAGTACCCTTGGTTTACTGAGATATATTTGTATATCTCACCTCGTGTTTGGGGACATCATTTCAGGTTAGGTTGAGCCTGGAGGTGTGGAGCATGAGGTGCATATGGAAGGCATCACATGTTAGAGGATTCAGTTGGATACACTTAGCATAGGAATTTATGTTTTGAATTGAGGCCATGAACTTGTGCATGTTGAAAATGCCATGCATTTGTATATGTATAACTAAACTTTGATGTATATGTGTATTCTGTGTGAGCATGGGATCTGTCCATAGCCACCTATGATGTATTGGAAGTATGTAAATGTAATGTAAAGGACTCTACGCCTGATTTATGAATTGATTAATTGTATGGTTCATAAGAGCATGAAATAGAACCTTGGTGATTGAAACGTAATGAATATTATGTATGTAACTGGACTGTGGTGGGTTGTAAGTGCCCCAAGGCGTTGTTGGTCCTTGTGTGTGCCACCCACGTGATTTTATATAACTATATGTGTATTTAGGTTGCATTGGCAAATTGGGGATTGTTGTAAAAACAAAGGGAACTCTGGCCAATTTTCGGGGAATTGGCATGATTTTAGCAAACTTTGGGAGAACGGATCTCCCTCCACTGTGGTCCAATAGGGTTGGGCCTTACACCATTTTGAAGGTGGAGTTACCCTCTATGTTGTGTCAAATTTTGGGGTTAATCGGAGTTAGAAATGGAGCGGTAGAAGGTCGAGAACTCAGCCCCTGGTGTGGCCCCTGCACAAGTGCAGGAGGCTGAATTGCCCTATTTGGGCGCTAAAACGCCCAAGATAAGCGTTTTAGCGCCCAGCATATAGTGAGATTCTCTGTTGTCCGGCGCTAAAACGCCCAAGGTGGACGTTTTAGCGCTCGGTTACACTTTGTCGACCAAAATTCTCTGTTGCTTGGCGCTAAACGCCCAAGTTGGACGTTTTAGCGCCCTGCCGCACCTGTGAAGCTCGAATTCTCTGTTGTTGGGCGCTTTAGCGCCCGGTGTGGGCGTTTTAGCGCCCGGTACCGCGTTTTAGCGCGCACTGCCTGTTTTCAGCATAAACTTATGTTGAGTAAATTTAGCATAACTTGAGCTACAAAGCTCCAAATTTAGCGCGGTTTGAACCCACTCGTAGCTAACAAAGAAATCTATAACATACTAAGAAATGAGAAGCATATGATAGGTTTAAAATTGTTTGAGTAAATAAAATGGTTAAGACATTTAGTGATAAAGATGGATAGAACGAGTTTTAGCCTTGTTGGTTTATGGGAACCACTGGCAGCCTCTAAACAAAAAAGTGTATGGTATTAGGCTTTGGTATTAATCATTCCGCACAAAGTGTTGGGTTATAATCACAGTTATTTTATTGGATAAAATGTTATTAAAAAGGAAAAAGTTTACCCGTGTTTTATAAATGAACCGCTGTGATTGTCACTGTGCTTCATATCATATTTGGTGAT